>CM029020.1:48440276-48548034 GCA_016801055.1 Panax notoginseng
TAATAGTTGTTTATGCTATATAATTGGCTTTCAATCTTTCATAGAAGTCATCATGTCAAGTTGCCTTTGGAAAAATGAATGCCTTCAAGAGAACCTATAGAAGGTTGAGTAGTTGACTAATCCAGAAGCTATCTGCAGTGCAGAAATGATATATACCTACCTATAAATGAATTTTATTAAACTTGTGTCTAGATTAGATTTGCAGTCTATCAACAACTCTAATACACATATATATATCAAACAAATATAAACCATAACAAAAAAACAAAAAATTATTGTCCCCCTCGGTATATGCTAAACTCCAATATCAGAAAATAGAGTACCAAAATATCAATTATATATTAATAAACCCCATTTTCTTAGAAACCAAAAACAACAATCAAGAAAATGCAAGAAAAAATAAATTTACCCATGTTTCTCATTCACCTCATCATCTTCTTCTCCTTCCACTACCTCTTCAGGTTCTCCTTCTAATTTCTCTTCAAGGTCCTTTTCTTCAAGCTAATTGCCATTACTCTCTTCTTTCTTCACACTTTTAAAACCACTCCCACCTAAAATGCGAAAACTTTATTTGCATTAAAGCCCAAAAAAGTACATAGCAATATGTAATGTTTCATCCAATTCCACATGAAGTATAAAATTAGCGTTCATAAATCACACTAATGAAAGTGTATTCATGGATAACAAATAAACCCTAACGAAAATAATGTTATATATTCTTTGCAAAACCTGAAAAAACGAAAAAATAAATAAATAAACAAACCTTGTGTGACTTGGCCTGCATTTTTTAATTCCTGCTCTAGTGTCCCTCATCTTCATCTCATCTAATTCTTGCATTTAAAATTTATCAAATATTTTGCTTTTCATATTATTGATTTTAAATAATGAAAGAACTGGGTAAAAATAAATGTGGAGCTTGACAACATGATAAAGATACACGGCATACATAGTCATAGTCTTGAAATAGATATTTTCAATTTATGGTGGCAAAAATTGGAAGTTGCTTGATTTTCCTTTTAGTGATCAGCTATTTGAGCAGACACAATTAACTGCATATCATAGTCATAGATATCAGCTTTAAAAGAAATTGAATCTATAGGCATGGTCAGCCAAATCATAAAATGGTTTATTTATCAACTTCATAATTAAACCAAAGAATCCAATAAAAGCATAAAGAGAATAATAAACATACAAATTACAATTCTAATCCCACAATCATTGCAATCACCAGAAATGAAGTGTCAATAATCCTCATAATCCATTAAAAAGAAAAGCTTTAACAAAAATTATTACATGGGAAACTTAAAATGAGAGAAAAAGAATCAAGCCCACACCAAACACAAATACTTGAAGAAAGCATCATCATTTTTTTTTTTGCTAAATAAAAATACTTGAAGAAAAGTGTCATCCTTTATAGCATACTAATATAATTAGCTGAATAGATAGATATGTTAATCAAAGAACAAACATCTTGGAAGTCAAATATAAAGTTACCTTGTAATTCCGCATATCTGGGGTGTGAGCTCAAAGTGAGGGAAACCGTCTTTATTATTTTGATTTTCTATCTAATTTATGTTACATTGATCGACATAAATCTGTGAAAAACACAAATGGTATTCGCGAAATATAAGTGATGTGTACCTCAAAAAGAGTAGAAGAATTCCATTTGGCCCGTCTTTTCTCCTTCTCTTTGTCAGGCCTCTCAGTCTCCAAACATTATTGCAAGGAAATTTATGATGCAATGCACAGGCACAGCATAACCTTGATTAATAAATTAACAATAACATTTTATCTTCTATTTTGAATTCCATTGCATCAGCAGGGAATGCATAGTTTAGGGGAAAAGGTTTGATAATTGTGAGCAATGTAACTTGATCATAATGAAGATAAGTAAGATGATAATAATAATCATAGTAGTTTGTGTCCATCTCAAAGAGGAGCTTCTGAATCTATTTAGTGTAATGTTCATACTGAAAGTGTCAACTGTGAATCATTATATAAAACAGCAACAGAAGTAAAACAAAAGAGACGATAAGAGCTGAATCTAAAAAACAAAGAGAAGACAGCTTCACCTGGAAACCTTTTCCTCTAGTCATTCCAGTCACATCAACATACTGGCCAGGAACAAAATAGCGAATGCTAATTGATGTACCAACGGGAAGAAGAGTGTCCTCTGTCGCTGGAAACTCTCTCAATTTCCTCTTCATAGGAACACCCTGAGCTCTAAAATGACCCACTTTGGGTTTGGTCAAATGTTTTTCCTTTTTATGCCCGCACCTAATCTAACTAACACCATAAACAAATTCACATTTTAACAAATAAGCATCAACTTTCTGATAAAAAAAAACCTTGAAATTAATACTCCCTCCTCCGTCCCACAAAAAGAGTATCATTTTGTAAATTTATTTTGTTCCCTAAAAAGAGTCCATTTTTCTGGGTAGTGAATAAAATGACGCAATGTCCTCAAATTTAACATCATAATTTCATTATCATACACAATATTACAACTTAAGAATTAGGGGTATACATGTAAGAATAATATATTCTTAATATTCACAAATTTTGTAAATGGGACTCTTAAGACTTTATGTAGAGGGAGTGTATTTTTAAACAAAGAAATTAAAAATACAAATCCATATTGCCTCGTAGCAAACTTATAAAATAAACCTCCAAAATATTTTACCCCAGCCTATACAGGTTATTGATGACATATGTGCTGATCTTCCTATTTAGGAGTCTCTATATTTCTCTATTTTTGCACTTAGACTTGTCTTTATTTTACGTCCTCTTACTTTTATATTTAACATGTAAATGCATCCTGCCAGTAACCATCCTGTACCGAATTACCATCTTGCTTTCGCTGCTATGTATCACTACCTGAAGAGCGATTTATTTGCAGCTGTTGATATCATATATTTTGACATTTGACTTTATAATTTCATCATTGTGTTTTATAATACATTTGTTTATTCTGTTCGGTTTGATTCGAGTGACCCAAGGACAATTTTGTGTATAATGGTATTGCCAGTATTTTGAGTTTTACAGAATATACAGTTTAGGAGCAAGTTAGAGAACTAATTGTGTTATGTCTAGCATTGTTTTATTGTGCATCCATTTTCCAAAGAGAGAGGTATCTATTTGATTTCTGCAAACAAACTAATCAAATTATGTGTATAGTCCCTCTCTTGTTGCCAGCTAGTGTGTACTGAAAATATTTAGTATTGCTGTTGTTTTATGTGTTTTGATCTTGGTATAGTTATCTCTGTGTACTCATAAAAGTTATTGATTATGTGGTTCTGGGTATAGTTATCTTTGATTATGTGGTTCATATTATTCTATTTGTTCTTAAATATGATTTTTATTTTATAGGTATTTGTCATAATGCAGAATCTCATCTTCTATGTTATGTTTGTTAATTGAAAGATTTTTATATTTTATATAACCTAACCTAGATGACATTGTTATGCTTCTGCATTGCATTAGGTGGGGACTTGCCTTCCATGCTTTAGGCAGGCAGTAAAAAAAGAATGGAGAATGAGTGTAACCATAAAAACTGTGGTCTGTTCGGCAGCAACAGCCCGGAAACAGAAGGAAAAGAATGGATTTGAAGCAAAAGGAAGTATCAAAATAAATTTACAAATGATAAGTAACCTGTAATTAAACAGATATCATGCTCTATGATGTACCTCTCGAGGCCGACCCTGACTTGATTAGTTCTGAACGTACTTGCCATCCAGTTTTCGTTGATACGAATGGTCCCGTCCCAAAGTTTAACAACACAACTACCACATTGTCAAGGTAAGAATATTTGTTAGTCGTAAGTTATGATTTTGCCATAATTATCATTTTTTCATGTAAACATGTTAGTAAGCATCAGAAGTTGCCCTAATGCTAATATGGTTAAATCAGTTTTAAATAACATGCCAACATGTATAAATGATAAATGATAAGTTATTATCTATTCGGTTATAACAGTTTTCCCCCCCCTTTTCGCGTGCACACAGACAACAAAAATGTGGAAGGAGTCAAAAGTTTGCACTTGAAAACAGATTACCAGTATTGAAGAACTGTTGCTTCCTAAAACAAAGGGTTTCCATGCTTGCTTGGAAACTCTGAGGAACTCCTTGGATGCAGGTATATCCCTATATAGTTTCAGGGGAAATATTAGAATAGAGAATCATTTTTTATAGGAGTTAGTTCTTATTCCAAAAACATGGAAAATTAAAAACCCTCAAATATCAAACAAACACTCCAATTTACCTTTTTTTAAGGGCGAATCTTATTCTCTCTAAATTATCAGCAATTTAATTGCGTCTGGAATGGCTGCAAGCATTACATAAAATGTTTATGGGAAACTAAAAAATCCTACAAACCTATCCTTTATGAAACCCAACCCAATTAATCATGAAAAGAGATTCTAAGAACAAATTTACCCATCTCCACGGCACTAAGTTGAATCTCAGGATAATTATTCAAGTGCATCTGCATCAATAAAAGATAAAAATAATTAATTTGAACACAAATTTTGTAAATGGGACTCTTAAGACTTTATGTAGAGGGACAGTATTCTTAAACAAAGAAATTAAAAAATACAAATCCATATTGCCTCGTAGCAAACTTATAAAATAAACCTCTTGACGAATAAATAAAATACCAACACTTCAACATATTGACATAAGTAACATAACCCATTAATTATCTAATACAGATAAAACCTGTTGTTGTGCAATCAATAATAACATATAAAAAGCTGAATTAAAACACACCAATGCTGAATTAGGATAAATGATAGAACCTGGAGGGCAGTGATTCCTTCTTTCTCTGGGGTTTTGACCTGAGAGACAATGTTTTCATCCAACCAAAGGACACTGATAGGAACTCGCTCACCCATTTGTCCCAAAGAGCGTACATCCCACATTTGACAGCAACAACGCCGCTTCTCTTTGAATTGGGGGTCATAACTCTAGGTTTAGCTTCGATGATTCTACATCTTTATTCGTATTCATCGATTAATTGATCGGAACTGAATCATCTTTATTCGTATTCGTATTCGTATTCGTATTTTCATGGTTTCCAAGTTGCACCGCCTATTGATGTCTGAAGAAAAGAAGAAGTTGTATTGAAGAAGTGATGAAGACACGATTGAATTTAATCAAAAAAGGAACGGAAGAGGAAGAGGAAGAGGAAGAGATAAAGACTAACGCGGTAAATAACTCAGTGAAATCGAAAGAAATTGGCTCAAATTGATTAACCCTCTGTTTTTGAGTATAAAAAACTTAAATTAGAACGCACACAAAAAATAAAAAATTTAAAGTTTTTTTTGGGTTATTTTTGAGTTTTTAATGGAAAATAATAGAAAATTTAAAATTGAAGACATGAGTTGTAATTTAAAATTTATTATATTAAAAGTTGAGGATAATATGAAAATTATAAAAATATTACTTATTCTAATTTCTTTTCCGTCCAAATCAGGCCAATTTTAGATGGAAAACTTTGACAAGAAAAGTGCCCAAATTTTCTATCCATTTCTTTTCTTTTTCGTTTATTAAAAAACTCAGAAACATAAGAATTGGAAAGAAAACTTAAATTTTCCGTCCATTTCTTTTTTTTTGTCCATTTTAAAACTCAGAAACAGAGCGTAAGAGTCGACAAAATCCAGATTTATTGAATGCGAATGGTTCGCAGATTTGTTGAATTAACCCTTGGAATTCAACGAATGCACGGGTTCAAATCAATCAAAAAATTCTTTCAAGTTCTAAAAAAAATTTATCTTAATATTCTTTTTATTATTATTTTGTTCTCTCAAATTTTGAATTAATTTTTATTTCTACACAACAAATTTAGTATAGAGTAAAATTTGAGTTTATCTTATCTTAGGAGATTAAATCGCAGTAATCTTGTGCAGTAAAAATAAATGGGCGAATATAGTCTTAAGGAAAGAATATATTATCCTACATCAAGATTACAAGGCGAGTTACAACAGTTAATTCATCAGAAATATCGAAATTATATATGAAAATTGATATTTTCTGTAAGACCCCAACTTATTAATGAATAAAATCAAATTTTCTCTAAATATTATTGTGAATAATAAGGGGGTTAATTTGATATAATACTTTGGTTATGGGTGAAATGTGCAAATTTTGCAAAATAAGCAAGTGGTTATAAAATATTTATTTTTGGTCGGTGAATATTCGGTTGGTCGTGGAATATTCTTGCTGTCGGGGAATATTCGTACGACGACGCAGCCTTGTGTGGGCCCCATAACGGAAAGCGATTGGATGAAGAAAACGACAAGTATAAGTTGTTTATTAATAATGGCGTAGTTGTTACCATTAACACTGTTTAAATACTCGGTGGTTAAAAATACAGTAATAACGCGTTGTTGCATAGTAGCACACGGATTGCACAGTATAGTTGAATTATTGATTCGTACGTAAGAAGGCACTACTCAATAATTGTTACAGTGATTACTGTTCAATATTTTATTTTATTGGTTCAATAATTGCTGCATTGATATTTTATATTATTGTTGTTTCAATAATTATTGCTGCACAGTATTTTCATTTATCAGATCAATAATTCATATTATTTGAATAATATTATTAGATAACATTATTGGCAATGTCTAGAAAGTTCTGTCTAAGGAGAGGTTTGGTCATCTAATTGCGCGCCAGTAAGGAGAAATCCTTATTGGAAAGCCCCCTCTTTCCTGGGAACGGCCTGGTTGTCATAAATGTGATTCTGTAATATTATTTGTGAATAATTAATTATTGATTCATATGATAAGGAAATATTTATTTTATGTGGATATAAATGAGGGATATATTTTTGTGGTTAAAAATGAAGGAGTTAATGTTGAGGTTTTTATCCATATTTTTGTCGGAATGGAGGTATTAAAAATCAGGGTTTTTGAGATATTTTGCGGGGGTTATAATTTTTAATCCGACCGTTGGATCGTGGTAATTTTTGGATATGTTATACATATATAAGTTGAGTATATGCCCACAAATTTTGAACCGTTAAAAATGAACGTATGATTTATTATGAATTTTACAAGATGACTGGTTCAGAAATTGTTGAATTTTCGGAGTTTATCATTTTGATGGAAAATTCTAGAATTGGTGGGCCCCACTTGTGGTTGGTGAAGAAATGTGCTGAATTATATTTCAAATGTGGTAGGTGGGAATAGTAGCAGGTAAAGCCATCAGGTTGCAGGTCAAACCTACCAAAATTTTCCTATAAATAGAGGGCTAAGTTAGAATTGAAAATTACACCAGAAACAAGTTTTCTCTCTTTCTCTCTCTAGATTATTGAGTGTATTTTGTGAGTATTTAGATACTTTGAGAGTTTCTATTCATCAGAGCAAGTTTCTTTCAGCCTTATACCGGTATTCCGACCAGAAGTACTGATATTTTGAGGTAAGGGATATTATTTTCTTCTTAAATGATATTATTTTCTTCAATATCATTATGCTGAAATATTGATATGAGTTTTTATCAAATTTGGAACTTTTTGTGTCGGGGTTACTATTCACGTATACGGCACTATTCACGTATACGGCACTATTCACGAATACGGCACTATTCACCGAAAATAAAAAATTTTCCTTTTTGTCCAAGATGTCTATTATGGTTACTATCTTTGATTGTATCCATGTTTTGATCTTTATTTTTGAATTCTGCTTCACAATTGATTATTATGAAGTATTATTGATCTTGGATAAACTGTTATACGAATCCCTACTATTTGTCCTTCTGTCTCATTGGATTCGTTCTCTTTAAGATATTTTTCATCATCCTCAGTCCTAAATGATGATATTACTGAATATCTTTGGCCTGTAGTGCAAAGATGTATAATTACTTGATGAATATCTTTGGCCTGTAGTGCAAAGATGAACAGGTGTTGAGATGAACATGACCGACTGATGATACAAATGAATATCTTTGGCCTGTAGTGCAAAGATGAATATTTGGTTAAAGATGATTATTAATTGATGTTACAGGGATAAAATATTGATGATGGACTTTTAAATCTTAGAAGATAGTAGAATTCTTTCTCTACTTGACTCTTCTAATGGTTTGTTGTTTCCGCTGCAGTTGTTGATCTAAAACTTGTTGTCGATTATATTTTATCAGATTTTTCCCTGTTGAAGACTAACGATAATTTGTTGTATATTATCTTAGTCATAATATTCTTTACTGGGCTAGTTGAGCTCACCCTTTTCCTTTTTGTTCCATTTTTCTTCTCAGGAGGTGAGAACATAGCAGGATCTAGTCGGGGTATGGAGTGATGGTTCTAGAAAGATGTATTAGCAGTCCTCACTATTTCTGTAAAATAGTGTTTGAATAATTGTAATGAGGATTTATTTGAGTGTGGATATTGTCTAGAAGACAATATTTGTATTTAAACTCACAGTATGTGTTGTCGTATTTTGCACGACAATTGTATTATTGAAGTTGTAGTTTGCTTTCTGTACCATGTATTTGGCGACTCAGAATGGGTGTTGTATACCTATTCTGGGGGCGTCACATTTGGTATCAGAGCTATAAGGGAGCCTCTGGTGACTTCCTGTTGATAGCAATAGGGGATGCGGTGGCAAGCTGATAGGTATCAATGTAAGGTGCTGACATAGGGGTGTCCAGAGTCACAGTTGGTATCAGAGCTTAGGGATATGATCCCTGGCTGAGATGTGAGACAAGAACTAGGAGGGGAGAGACGGGGAATTCCTTCGCTAGTATGACCTGACTAAGTTTATTTGGTGTTTATTTGGTCGGTCAGAGTATAGGGATAATATATGACATGACTATTAACCCTTGTTTTATGGCAGTATTTAAGAATGGCAGCTGAGAACGTTAATAATGGAGTAAATCAGACCGTGGAGACACCTTTGATCACTACCCAGGGGAACGTGCAACAGGAAGGCAATATTCCTCCTGTAAACAACGTTACCGAGCAAACGATGAATGATGGAATGTTTAGGAGCTTTTTTGCAGTTCATGCAAAATCAGACGAGGGAGACTCGTGTGCAGAATACGGGTGGAAATGATAACAACGCGCGGTTTGTCACAGCTAAGCAGTTCAAAGAATTGGGACCACCAGAATTTAAGGGAAAGCCGGATCCGATCATGGCGGAAACGTGGGTCAAGCAAATTACCAAGATATTTGATGTCTTGGGATGCACGGAGGAACAGAAGGTTCCATTCGCCACATTTATGTTCCGCGGTGAGGCAGACTACTGGTGGGAGTCTGTGAAGCGTACCCAGCCTGACGCACTCAACATGTCCTGGGAAACATTTCAAAAACTGTTCAATGACAAGTACTTTCCTGAAAGTATTCGTCATATGAAGGAGGTTGAGTTTATTAGACTGGAACAAAACAACATGACGGTGTCCCAGTACGAGGCGAAGTTTGCAGAGTTATCCAGGTTTGCACCTCATTTGGTCGAAAATGAGGAACGAATGACGCGGATGTTTCTGAGAGGTTTAAAACCTGAGATTCGTCAATACCTTATCTCTCATAAATTTTCTCTGTATTCAGACGTTGTCAACAGGGCCCAATTATTAGAGAGAGATAATGAGTATACTCAACCGAGGGACCACAACCAGGGTCATACCGGTGACAGCAATCATCAGAGCGATGATAACCAACGAGGAGGGAAAAATACGAACAAAGGCGGTAACCACTCGGGTGGTCATCGTGGCCATGATAATAGGAGAGGTGAGTCAAGTGGAAATTTCAGAAAGAGGAGATTCAACAATGACGGGAAGACATCAGCACCAGCACCAGCACCAACAACAAATTTTAGGGGAGGAGAACGACCGCCAGTTAGATGTTACAAATGCGGGAAAGAGGGACATATCAGCCCAAACTGTCCACAACAATCCAAGGTGTGTTACAACTGTGGGAAGGAAGGCCACATCGCTCGAGATTGTACTATAGCGAAACCAAGTTCAGCGGGAGTGGTGATTCCAAGGGCTGTCCCGGATAAGGCGAAATCAGCGGTTCCTGGAAGAGCGTTTGTCGTAACTGGCCAAAACGTGAGAAACCCGAACGAGGTGATCACGGGTAAGCTAATCTTGAATTCTTGCGAAGTTTATACTTTACTAGATACCGGTTCTACCCATTCTTTTATCTCTCCTGCTTGTGCTCAACGTTTAAACTTGACTCCGGAGAAATTGGACTTTAACTTATCTGTTGAAACTCCGTTGGGTGAAACCTTCGTTACATCTACAGTTTATAAATCTTGCATGATCCAAGTTGGCACTATCACATTACCTGTTGATCTTATCTCTTTAAAGATACTTGCTTTTGATGTGATTTTAGGAATTGATTGGTTAACCACTCATCATGCTAAAATTGATTGTTTTCGTAAGGTTGTTAGTTTTCATATTCCTAACCAACCTGTCATACGAATTCAAACTACTAAACCACTAAAATCAGTCACTGTCATATCAAGCCACAAAGCTATTCGTTTATTGAAAAACGGATGTCAAGCTTTCTTAGCCCATGTTATGGATTTGAACAAAGACAAGTCAGATTTGAATAATATTTCTATTGTTAGAGAATTTTCCGATGTATTTCCTGAAGAACTTCCCGGTCTACCCCCGGAACGAGAAATTGAATTCTTTATTGACCTTGAACCCGGTACAAAGCCCATTTCTAAAACCCCATATCGAATGGCTCCTATTGAACTTCAGGAGTTAAAAGTCCAACTACAGGAGTTGTTGGACATCGGTTTTATTCGTCCTAGTACGTCTCCTTGGGGTGCTCCTGTTTTATTCGTAAAGAAGAAAGACGGGAGTATGCGACTTTGTATTGACTATCGAGAATTGAACCATGTCACCATCAAGAATAGGTATCCGCTACCTCGCATTGATGACCTGTTTGACCAGTTGCAAGGAGCACAATTCTTTTCAAAGATCGATCTTCGTTCTGGATATCATCAGCTGAAGATTAAAACTGAGGATATTCCAAAGACTGCCTTCAGAACTCGGTACGGGCATTATGAATTCTTAGTAATGTCTTTTGGATTGACTAATGCTCCTGCTGCCTTCATGGATATGATGAACCGTGTATTCAAAGAATATTTGGATCAGTTCGTTGTTGTCTTTATTGATGACATCCTCATCTATTCCAAAAGCCGTGAAGATCATGAGCGCCATTTGAAGCTGGTACTGCAAAGGCTTCGTGAAAACAAGCTATATGCCAAACTGAAGAAATGCGAGTTCTGGCTTGAGGAAGTAGCATTCCTTGGGCACGTGGTGTCAAAACATGGAGTATCTGTCGACCCGGCGAAGATTGAAGCCATACAAAGTTGGGAGCAACCGAAGTCGGTAACCGAAGTACGTAGCTTTCTGGGCTTAGCTGGTTATTATCGGAGATTTGTGGAAGGATTTTCTCGAATCGCTACTCCGTTAACTCAGCTGACTCGGAAAGATACAAAATTCGTATGGAGTGAGGAATGCGAGAAGAGTTTCCAAGAACTCAAGAGGAGACTCATTTCGGCACCTGTTTTGACAATACCATCTGGTTCGGATGGATTTGTTATCTACAGCGATGCTTCAGGCAAAGGGTTAGGATGTGTTCTCATGCAACATGGGAAAGTCATAGCCTATGCCTCACGACAACTCAAAGAATATGAGAGGAATTATCCTACTCATGATTTGGAGTTGGCAGCAGTCGTTTTTTGCGTTGAAGATCTGGAGACACTACCTGTATGGGGAGAAAGTGGAGATCTATACAGATCATAAAAGCCTCAAATATTTCTTCACCCAAAAGGAACTCAACATGCGGCAACGACGTTGGCTTGAGCTGTTGAAAGATTACGATCATACCATCCAATACCATCCTGGAAAAGCAAACGTAGTAGCTGACGCATTGAGTAGAAGATCATATGCGGGTACGAGTGCAATGTTTTTAACACAAAGGCCCATTTTGTATGACTTGCAAAGGATGGAGATAGAGATGAAGGCTCCAAGTACCCACATGATGATATCAAATATACGAGTAGAACCGACTTTAATCGATAAAGTTAAAGCTGCTCAAGCTACGGATATAGAGCTGATGCGTATGAAGAAGAAAGTGCAAGAAGGTGCTATTCCAGAAGCAAGAATCGATGAAGAAGGAATACTTCGAGTCAACTCCAGACTTTGTGTTCCTAACGATTTTGACTTGAAGCATAGAATAATGATGGAGGCACACAACACACCGTTTGCAATCCATCCTGGGAGTACCAAAATGTATCACGATCTTCGACATACATTTTGGTGGAGCAATATGAAAAGAGAGATCGCGGAGTTTATCTCGAGGTGTTTAACTTGTCAACGTGTAAAGGCGGAGCATCAAGTGCCAAAGGGTCCATTGCAACCACTTGAGATCCCGAAATGGAAGTGGGAACACATTACTATGGATTTTGTTACAGGTCTTCCCAAGGTTTCTCAAGGCATAGATGCGATTTGGGTTATTGTTGATAGATTAACCAAGTCCGCTCATTTCTTGCCGATACGTGAGACTTATTCCCTTGAACGTCTTGCTAGTATGTACGTGAACGAGATTGTGAGATTGCATGGCATGCCAGTATCCATAGTTTCGGATCGTGACCCAAGATTCACTTCACGATTTTGGGTTAGCTTGCAGAAAGCTATGGGCACGGATTTACGATTCAGTTCAGCATACCATCCTCAAACGGACGGACAATCAGAGAGGACTATTCAAACTCTTGAAGATCTATTAAGACTTTGTGTCTTAGATCTCAAAGGGAGTTGGGATAAGTACCTACCATTGGTGGAATTCTCCTACAACAACAGTTATCAGGCGAGCATAGGTATGGCTCCATTTGAGGCGTTGTATGGAAGAAAATGTCGTTCTCCAGTATGCTGGGACGAGGTGGGTGAAGCAACATTGTTGGGACCAGAATTGGTACGCATTACTACAGAGAAGATCCAAACGATTCGACAACGTATACAAACGGCACAGGATCGACAAAAGAGTTATGCGGATCTTCATCGGAAGGACGTGGAATTTAATATTGGGGATCATGTATTGTTACGTGTTGCACCATGGAAGGGAGTTACAAGATTTGGGAAGAGAGGAAAGCTCAATCCAAGATTTGTTGGTCCATTTGAGATTCTTGAGCGAATAGGAAATGTGGCATATAGACTCGCATTACCTCCAAGCATGTCTCGTGTTCATAATGTTTTTCACATATCTATGCTTCGTAAATATGTTAAAGACCCGAACCACATTATTGAGTTAGAACCAGACGAGATAGCTGAAGATTTAACGTACGAGGAGGTACCTGTTAAGATCTTGGATAGGAAAGAGCATGTCCTACGCACGAAGGTTATACCACAAGTTAAGGTTTTGTGGAGAAACCATGCTATTGAAGAAATGACCTGGGAGTTGGAATCAGAAATGAAAGCGAGGTATCCTCACCTTTTTGAAACATCAGGTACGTACGTCAATTTCGAGGACGAAATTTCATAAGGAGGGAGGTTGTAAGACCCCAACTTATTAATGAATAAAATCAAATTTTCTCTAAATATTATTGTGAATAATAAGGGGTTAATTTGATATAATACTTTGGTTATGGGTGAAATGTGCAAATTTTGCAAAATAAGCAAGTGGTTATAAAATATTTATTTTTGGTCGGTGAATATTCGGTTGGTCGTGGAATATTCTTGCTGTCGGGGAATATTCGTACGACGACGCAGCCTTGTGTGGGCCCCATAACGGAAAGCGATTGGATGAAGAAAACGACAAGTATAAGTTGTTTATAAATAACGGCGTAGTTGTTACCGTTAATACTGTTGGAATACCCGGTGGTTAAAATACAGTAATACGCGTGGTATAGTAGCACACGGATTGCACAGTATATTGAATTATTGATTCGTACGTAAGAAGGCACTACTCAATAATTGTTACAGTATTATTGTTCAATATTTTATTTTATTGATTCAATAATTGCTGCGTTGATATTTTATATTATTGTTGTTTCAATAATTGTTGCTGCACAGTATTTTCATTTATCAGATCAATAATTCATATTATTTGAATAATATTATTAGATAACATTATTGGCAATGTCTAGAAAGTTCTGTCTAAGGAGAGGTTTGGTCATCTAATTGCGCGCCAGTAAGGAGAAATCCTTATTGGAAAGCCCCCTCTTTCCTGGGAACGGCCTGGTTGTCATAAATGTGATTCTGTAATATTATTTGTGAATAATTAATTATTGATTCATATGATAAGGAAATATTTATTTTATGTGGATATAAATGAGGGATATATTTTTGTGGTTAAAAATGAAGGAGTTAATGTTGAGGTTTTTATCATATTTTTGTCGGAATGGAGGTATTAAAAATCAGGGTTTTTGAGATATTTTGCGGGGGTTATAATTTTTAATCCGACCGTTGGATCGTGGTAATTTTTGGATATGTTATACATATATAAGTTGAGTATATGTCCACAAATTTTGAACCGTTAAAAATGAACGTATGATTTATTATGAATTTTACAAGATGACTGGTTCAGAAATTGTTGAATTTTCGGAGTTTATCATTTTGATGGAAAATTCTAGAATTGGTGGGCCCCACTTGTGGTTGGTGAAGAAATGTGCTGAATTATATTTCAAATGTGGTGGGTGGGAATAGTAGCAGGTAAAGCCATCAGGTTGCAGGTCAAACCTACCAAAATTTTCCTATAAATAGAGGGCTAAGTTAGAATTGAAAATCACACCAGAAACAAGTTTTCTCTCTTTCTCTCTCTAGATTATTGAGTGTATTTTGTGAGTATTTAGATACTTTGAGAGTTTCTATTCATCAGAGCAAGTTTCTTTCAGCCTTATACCGGTATTCCGACCAGAAGTACTGATATTTTGAGGTAAGGGATATTATTTTCTTCTTAATGATATTATTTTCTTCAATATCATTATGCTGAAATATTGATATGAGTTTTTATCAAATTTGGAACTTTTTGTGTCGGGGTTACTATTCACGTATACGGCACTATTCACGTATACGGCACTATTCACGAATACGGCACTATTCACCGAAAAATAAAATTTTCCTTTTTGTCCAAGATGTCTATTATGGTTACTATCTTTGATTGTATCCATGTTTTGATCTTTATTTTTGAATTCTGCTTCACAATTGATTATTATGAAGTATTATTGATCTTGGATAAACTGTTATACGAATCCCTACTATTTGTCCTTCTGTCTCATTGGATTCGTTCTCTTTAAGATATTTTTCATCATCCTCAGTCCTAAATGATGATATTACTGAATATCTTTGGCCTGTAGTGCAAAGATGTATAATTACTTGATGAATATCTTTGGCCTGTAGTGCAAAGATGAACAGGTGTTGAGATGAACATGACCGACTGATGATACAAATGAATATCTTTGGCCTGTAGTGCAAAGATGAATATTTGGTTAAAGATGATTATTAATTGATGTTACAGGGATAAAATATTGATGATGGACTTTTAAATCTTAGAAGATAGTAGAATTCTTTCTCTACTTGACTCTTCTAATGGTTTGTTGTTTCCGCTGCAGTTGTTGATCTAAAACTTGTTGTCGATTATATTTTATCAGATTTTTCCCTGTTGAAGACTAACGATAATTTGTTGTATATTATCTTAGTCATAATATTCTTTACTGGGCTAGTTGAGCTCACCCTTTTCCTTTTTGTTCCATTTTTCTTCTCAGGAGGTGAGAACATAGCAGGATCTAGTCGGGGTATGGAGTGATGGTTCTAGAAAGATGTATTAGCAGTCCTCACTATTTCTGTAAAATAGTGTTTGAATAATTGTAATGAGGATTTATTTGAGTGTGGATATTGTCTAGAAGACAATATTTGTATTTAAACTCACAGTATGTGTTGTCGTATTTTGCACGACAATTGTATTATTGAAGTTGTAGTTTGCTTTCTGTACCATGTATTTGGCGACTCAGAATGGGTGTTGTATACCTATTTGGGGGCGTCACATTGGTATCAGAGTTGTGTTGGTATATCAGATTGTATGGATACTACAGGAGACACAGTTGATCAGAGCTTAGGGATATGATCCCTGGCTGAGATGTGAGACAAGAACTAGGAGGGGAGAGACGGGGAATTCCTTCGCTAGTATGACCTGACTAAGTTTATTTGGTGTTTATTTGGTCGGTCAGAGTATAGGGATAATATATGACATGACTATTAACCCTTGTTTTATGGCAGTATTTAAGAATGGCAGCTGAGAACGTTAATAATGGAGTAAATCAGACCGTGGAGACACCTTTGATCACTACCCAGGGGAACGTGCAACAGGAAGGCAATATTCCTCCTGTAAACAACGTTACCGAGCAAACGATGAATGATGGAATGTTTAGGAGCTTTTTGCAGTTCATGCAAAATCAGACGAGGGAGACTCGTGTGCAGAATACGGGTGGAAATGATAACAACGCGCGGTTTGTCACAGCTAAGCAGTTCAAAGAATTGGGACCACCAGAATTTAAGGGAAAGCCGGATCCGATCATGGCGGAAACGTGGGTCAAGCAAATTACCAAGATATTTGATGTCTTGGGATGCACGGAGGAACAGAAGGTTCCATTCGCCACATTTATGTTCCGCGGTGAGGCAGACTACTGGTGGGAGTCTGTGAAGCGTACCCAGCCTGACGCACTCAACATGTCCTGGGAAACATTTCAAAAACTGTTCAATGACAAGTACTTTCCTGAAAGTATTCGTCATATGAAGGAGGTTGAGTTTATTAGACTGGAACAAAACAACATGACGGTGTCCCAGTACGAGGCGAAGTTTGCAGAGTTATCCAGGTTTGCACCTCATTTGGTCGAAAATGAGGAACGAATGACGCGGATGTTTCTGAGAGGTTTAAAACCTGAGATTCGTCAATACCTTATCTCTCATAAATTTTCTCTGTATTCAGATGTTGTCAAACAGGGCCAATTATTAGAGCGAGATAATGAGTATACTCAACCGAGGGACCACAACCAGGGTCATACCGGTGACAGCAATCATCAGAGCGATGATAACCAACGAGGAGGGAAAAATACGAACAAAGGCGGTAACCACTCGGGTGGTCATCGTGGCCATGATAATAGGAAGGTGAGTCAAGTGGAAATTTCAGAAAGAGGAGATTCAACAATGACGGGAAGACATCAGCACCAACCAGCACCAACAACAAATTTTAGGGGAGGAGAACGACCGCCAGTTAGATGTTACAAATGCGGGAAAGAGGGACATATCAGCCCAAACTGTCCACAACAATCCAAGGTATGTTACAACTGTGGAAAGGAAGGCCACATCGCTCGAGATTGTACTGTAGCGAAACCAAGTTCAGCGGGAGTGGTGATTCCAAGGCTGTCCCGGATAAGTCGAAATCAGCGGTTCCTGGAAGAGCGTTTGTCGTAACTGGCCAAAACGCGAGAAACCCGAACGAGGTGATCACGGGTAAGCTAATCTTGAATTCTTGCGAAGTTTATACTTTACTAGATACCGGTTCTACCCATTCTTTTATCTCTCCTGCTTGTGCTCAACGTTTAAACTTGACTCCGGAGAAATTGGACTTTAACTTATCTGTTGAAACTCCGTTGGGTGAAACCTTCGTTACATCTACAGTTTATAAATCTTGCATGATCCAAGTTGGCACTATCACATTACCTGTTGATCTTATCTCTTTAAAGATACTTGCTTTTGATGTGATTTTAGGAATTGATTGGTTAACCACTCATCATGCTAAAATTGATTGTTTTCGTAAGGTTGTTAGTTTTCATATTCCTAACCAACCTGTCATACGAATTCAAACTACTAAACCACTAAAATCAGTCACTGTCATATCAAGCCACAAAGCTATTCGTTTATTGAAAAACGGATGTCAAGCTTTCTTAGCCCATGTTATGGATTTGAACAAAGACAAGTCAGATTTGAATAATATTTCTATTGTTAGAGAATTTTCCGATGTATTTCCTGAAGAACTTCCCGGTCTACCCCCGGAACGAGAAATTGAATTCTTTATTGACCTTGAACCCGGTACAAAGCCCATTTCTAAAACCCCATATCGAATGGCTCCTATTGAACTTCAGGAGTTAAAAGTCCAACTACAGGAGTTGTTGGACATCGGTTTTATTCGTCCTAGTACGTCTCCTTGGGGTGCTCCTGTTTTATTCGTAAAGAAGAAAGACGGGAGTATGCGACTTTGTATTGACTATCGAGAATTGAACCATGTCACCATCAAGAATAGGTATCCGCTACCTCGCATTGATGACCTGTTTGACCAGTTGCAAGGAGCACAATTCTTTTCAAAGATCGATCTTCGTTCTGGATATCATCAGCTGAAGATTAAAACTGAGGATATTCCAAAGACTGCCTTCAGAACTCGGTACGGGCATTATGAATTCTTAGTAATGTCTTTTGGATTGACTAATGCTCCTGCTGCCTTCATGGATATGATGAACCGTGTATTCAAAGAATATTTGGATCAGTTCGTTGTTGTCTTTATTGATGACATCCTCATCTATTCCAAAAGCCGTGAAGATCATGAGCGCCATTTGAAGCTGGTACTGCAAAGGCTTCGTGAAAACAAGCTATATGCCAAACTGAAGAAATGCGAGTTCTGGCTTGAGGAAGTAGCATTCCTTGGGCACGTGGTGTCAAAACATGGAGTATCTGTCGACCCGGCGAAGATTGAAGCCATACAAAGTTGGGAGCAACCGAAGTCGGTAACCGAAGTACGTAGCTTTCTGGGCTTAGCTGGTTATTATCGGAGATTTGTGGAAGGATTTTCTCGAATCGCTACTCCGTTAACTCAGCTGACTCGGAAAGATACAAAATTCGTATGGAGTGAGGAATGCGAGAAGAGTTTCCAAGAACTCAAGAGGAGACTCATTTCGGCACCTGTTTTGACAATACCATCTGGTTCGGATGGATTTGTTATCTACAGCGATGCTTCAGGCAAAGGGTTAGGATGTGTTCTCATGCAACATGGGAAAGTCATAGCCTATGCCTCACGACAACTCAAAGAATATGAGAGGAATTATCCTACTCATGATTTGGAGTTGGCAGCAGTCGTTTTTGCGTTGAAGATCTGGAGACACTACCTGTATGGGGAGAAAGTGGAGATCTATACAGATCATAAAAGCCTCAAATATTTCTTCACCCAAAAGGAACTCAACATGCGGCAACGACGTTGGCTTGAGCTGTTGAAAGATTACGATCATACCATCCAATACCATCCTGGAAAAGCAAACGTAGTAGCTGACGCATTGAGTAGAAGATCATATGCGGGTACGAGTGCAATGTTTTTAACACAAAGGCCCATTTTGTATGACTTGCAAAGGATGGAGATAGAGATGAAGGCTCCAAGTACCCACATGATGATATCAAATATACGAGTAGAACCGACTTTAATCGATAAAGTTAAAGCTGCTCAAGCTACGGATATAGAGCTGATGCGTATGAAGAAGAAAGTGCAAGAAGGTGCTATTCCAGAAGCAAGAATCGATGAAGAAGGAATACTTCGAGTCAACTCCAGACTTTGTGTTCCTAACGATTTTGACTTGAAGCATAGAATAATGATGGAGGCACACAACACACCGTTTGCAATCCATCCTGGGAGTACCAAAATGTATCACGATCTTCGACATACATTTTGGTGGAGCAATATGAAAAGAGAGATCGCGGAGTTTATCTCGAGGTGTTTAACTTGTCAACGTGTAAAGGCGGAGCATCAAGTGCCAAAGGGTCCATTGCAACCACTTGAGATCCCGAAATGGAAGTGGGAACACATTACTATGGATTTTGTTACAGGTCTTCCCAAGGTTTCTCAAGGCATAGATGCGATTTGGGTTATTGTTGATAGATTAACCAAGTCCGCTCATTTCTTGCCGATACGTGAGACTTATTCCCTTGAACGTCTTGCTAGTATGTACGTGAACGAGATTGTGAGATTGCATGGCATGCCAGTATCCATAGTTTCGGATCGTGACCCAAGATTCACTTCACGATTTTGGGTTAGCTTGCAGAAAGCTATGGGCACGGATTTACGATTCAGTTCAGCATACCATCCTCAAACGGACGGACAATCAGAGAGGACTATTCAAACTCTTGAAGATCTATTAAGACTTTGTGTCTTAGATCTCAAAGGGAGTTGGGATAAGTACCTACCATTGGTGGAATTCTCCTACAACAACAGTTATCAGGCGAGCATAGGTATGGCTCCATTTGAGGCGTTGTATGGAAGAAAATGTCGTTCTCCAGTATGCTGGGACGAGGTGGGTGAAGCAACATTGTTGGGACCAGAATTGGTACGCATTACTACAGAGAAGATCCAAACGATTCGACAACGTATACAAACGGCACAGGATCGACAAAAGAGTTATGCGGATCTTCATCGGAAGGACGTGGAATTTAATATTGGGGATCATGTATTGTTACGTGTTGCACCATGGAAGGGAGTTACAAGATTTGGGAAGAGAGGAAAGCTCAATCCAAGATTTGTTGGTCCATTTGAGATTCTTGAGCGAATAGGAAATGTGGCATATAGACTCGCATTACCTCCAAGCATGTCTCGTGTTCATAATGTTTTTCACATATCTATGCTTCGTAAATATGTTAAAGACCCGAACCACATTATTGAGTTAGAACCAGACGAGATAGCTGAAGATTTAACGTACGAGGAGGTACCTGTTAAGATCTTGGATAGGAAAGAGCATGTCCTACGCACGAAGGTTATACCACAAGTTAAGGTTTTGTGGAGAAACCATGCTATTGAAGAAATGACCTGGGAGTTGGAATCAGAAATGAAAGCGAGGTATCCTCACCTTTTTGAAACATCAGGTACGTACGTCAATTTCGAGGACGAAATTTCATAAGGAGGGGAGGTTGTAAGACCCCAACTTATTAATGAATAAAATCAAATTTTCTCTAAATATTATTGTGAATAATAAGGGGTTAATTTGATATAATACTTTGGTTATGGGTGAAATGTGCAAATTTTGCAAAATAAGCAAGTGGTTATAAAATATTTATTTTTGGTCGGTGAATATTCGGTTGGTCGTGGAATATTCTTGCTGTCGGGGAATATTCGTACGACGACGCAGCCTTGTGTGGGCCCCATAACGGAAAGCGATTGGATGAAGAAAACGACAAGTATAAGTTGTTTATTAATAACGGCGTAGTTGTTACCGTTAATACTGTTGGAATACCCGGTGGTTAAAAATACAGTAATAACGCGTGGTTGCATAGTAGCACACGGATTGCACAGTATATTGAATTATTGATTCGTACGTAAGAAGGCACTACTCAATAATTGTTACAGTGATTATTGTTCAATATTTTATTTTATTGATTCAATAATTGCTGCATTGATATTTTATATTATTGTTGTTTCAATAATTGTTGCTGCACAGTATTTTCATTTATCAGATCAATAATTCATATTATTTGAATAATATTATTAGATAACATTATTGGCAATGTCTAGAAAGTTCTGTCTAAGGAGAGGTTTGGTCATCTAATTGCGCGCCAGTAAGGAGAAATCCTTATTGGAAAGCCCCCTCTTTCCTGGGAACGGCCTGGTTGTCATAAATGTGATTCTGTAATATTATTTGTGAATAATTAATTATTGATTCATATGATAAGGAAATATTTATTTTATGTGGATATAAATGAGGGATATATTTTTGTGGTTAAAAATGAAGGAGTTAATGTTGAGGTTTTTATCAGTATTTTTGTCGGAATGGAGGTATTAAAAATCAGGGTTTTTGAGATATTTTGCGGGGGTTATAATTTTTAATCCGACCGTTGGATCGTGGTAATTTTTGGATATGTTATACATATATAAGTTGAGTATATGTCCACAAATTTTGAACCGTTAAAAATGAACGTATGATTTATTATGAATTTTACAAGATGACTGGTTCAGAAATTGTTGAATTTTCGGAGTTTATCATTTTGATGGAAAATTCTAGAATTGGTGGGCCCCACTTGTGGTTGGTGAAGAAATGTGCTGAATTATATTTCAAATGTGGTAGGTGGGAATAGTAGCAGGTAAAGCCATCAGGTTGCAGGTCAAACCTACCAAAATTTTCCTATAAATAGAGGGCTAAGTTAGAATTGAAAATCACACCAGAAACAAGTTTTCTCTCTTTCTCTCTCTAGATTATTGAGTGTATTTTGTGAGTATTTAGATACTTTGAGAGTTTCTATTCATCAGAGCAAGTTTCTTTCAGCCTTATACCGGTATTCCGACCAGAAGTACTGATATTTTGAGGTAAGGGATATTATTTTCTTCTTAAATGATATTATTTTCTTCAATATCATTATGCTGAAATATTGATATGAGTTTTTATCAAATTTGGAACTTTTTGTGTCGGGGTTACTATTCACGTATACGGCACTATTCACGTATACGGCACTATTCACGAATACGGCACTATTCACCGAAAAATAAAATTTTTCCTTTTTGTCCAAGATGTCTATTATGGTTACTATCTTTGATTGTATCCATGTTTTGATCTTTATTTTTGAATTCTGCTTCACAATTGATTATTATGAAGTATTATTGATCTTGGATAAACTGTTATACGAATCCCTACTATTTGTCCTTCTGTCTCATTGGATTCGTTCTCTTTAAGATATTTTTCATCATCCTCAGTCCTAAATGATGATATTACTGAATATCTTTGGCCTGTAGTGCAAAGATGTATAATTACTTGATGAATATCTTTGGCCTGTAGTGCAAAGATGAACAGGTGTTGAGATGAACATGACCGACTGATGATACAAATGAATATCTTTGGCCTGTAGTGCAAAGATGAATATTTGGTTAAAGATGATTATTAATTGATGTTACAGGGATAAAATATTGATGATGGACTTTTAAATCTTAGAAGATAGTAGAATTCTTTCTCTACTTGACTCTTCTAATGGTTTGTTGTTTCCGCTGCAGTTGTTGATCTAAAACTTGTTGTCGATTATATTTTATCAGATTTTTCCCTGTTGAAGACTAACGATAATTTGTTGTATATTATCTTAGTCATAATATTCTTTACTGGGCTAGTTGAGCTCACCCTTTTCCTTTTTGTTCCATTTTTCTTCTCAGGAGGTGAGAACATAGCAGGATCTAGTCGGGGTATGGAGTGATGGTTCTAGAAAGATGTATTAGCAGTCCTCACTATTTCTGTAAAATCGTGTTTGAATAATTGTAATGAGGATTTATTTGAGTGTGGATATTGTCTAGAAGACAATATTTGTATTTAAACTCACAGTATGTGTTGTCGTATTTTGCACGACAATTGTATTATTGAAGTTGTAGTTTGCTTTCTGTACCATGTATTTGGCGACTCAGAATGGGTGTTGTATACCTATTCTGGGTGCGTCACATTTTCACATGATTTTTTTTATATTTCCACATGAAAAGTATTGCTATAGTTGTATAGTGACGGTAAAAATCATCGTTATAGAATTTATATCGACAGTTTTCATGTAAAAATATCAATTTTTTATTATATATATATATATATATATATATATATTATATATATATATATATATATATATATATATAGGGATTCAATTCATGACAACCAACTTGCAACACCATGTAGCGGTTGCTTCACTATTTGTAAGTAATATTATATTAAAAAAAACAGGATCGCTACTACATGTAGCAGCTATTATTATTGGTTTTTTTACAAATTGCTTAGCTTGAATAAAAAGACTGAACAAAAAAAATTAGTTCTTTTGTAAATTGCTTGTCTTGAACAAAAACTGAAAAAGACCGTACCGCTACATTATGTAGCGGCTGCTCTATGAAAAATATTATTATTATTAATATTTTTTCCATTCAAGTTGATATATATTATTATTTCGTAATGTTCAATTTATAAAATTAATTTTATTTTTTATAATTATATATAAATAGAAGAAAGAAAGTGTGTCAATTTGAATATTAAAATTTAATAATCATCTTATAATTTAGATTCCAAAAAACTCATTAAAATTCATTAGTAATTGGTAATTGTTGGGTGTGGGTCCTCACCCATGAGATAAAATCCAATATAAAAAAGAATTGATTTTCTTTGTGAGCAAGTAAGTGGGTTTACTTGATATTAATCTAATTAGAAATTGGGTTAATGGAAGCAATATTGGAATTGGAGATTCCATGAAAAGGAATCCAAGTTGAAAAAGGATTTACTTATTAGATTGGTTGGTGACCAAGACAATGAGATTTGATCCCTAATTTGATTAGGAGAATAAGTTGTTTCTAATCCATAATAGGAATGGATTAAGAAGTGTACTATAAATAAGGCTATGATGGAGTCTTATTTGATACATGAGATAAGGTTTGCAGTAAGAAGATACCAAAAGAATAAATTGAGAGAATTACAGTTTGTTGTTCGTGGGTATCCGCCATCATCTCTGTTCAATTGAAAGCTTGAAGACTTTATTGCTTGGGGTATTTTTTTGGGTGGTGAAGTTAATTAGGTTTCTCAACCTAATTAAAGGTAAATTTGTACTATCTTAATTTATTGTGAAACCTCAAGTTTTATGGCATAAAACTTGAGAGGATTATTGTAAGCCTATTATTAGTGATATAGTGGAGATTCGGAGTTTGACCCGTGATTTTTACCTCTTAATTTTAGAGGGGTTTTCACATAAATTTGGTATCTTACTTGTGGATGGTTATTTGTTATTTTTGTTCTCATAATTGGTTTTTTTGATTTCATATTTAATTGCACAAAGTCAGAAAAGTAATTCCTGGGATATAGATTATTTTTGGCATAATTTTCCCAACAGTGGTATCAGAGCCAGGTTATTTTTGTGGTTTTCTTGTGCGAATTAAATGGAGGATTGGACAGCAGGTTGCATGATTAATCTAAAGGCTACAAATTATGCAATTTGGAAGCCAAGAATGGAGGATTTGCTTTACTGCAAGGATTTGTACGAGCCACTTGAGAATGATGGAGTTAAGCCCACAAACAAGAGTGACGCGCAGTGGAACAAGATGAACATAAAGACTACTATTGGTCTGATCAGATCGTGGATTGATCAAAGTGTGTTTCATCATGTTGCCACAGAAACTAAAGCCTATACATTCTGGCAGAAATTGGAGTCCATGTATGAAAGGAAGACGGCGCAAAATAAAGCTTTTTTGATTAGGAAGCTTGTGAATTCTAAATTCAAGGATGGAAACTCCATTGCAGAACACTTGAGTGATTTTCAAAGTTTGATAAATCAGTTGAGTACGATGAAGATGGTAATTGACGATGAGATGCAGGCTTTGTTATTGTTGAGCTCTTTGCCTGATAGCTGGGAGACGTTGGTTGTATCGTTGAGTAACTCCGCTCCTAATGGCAAGCTGACTATGGATACAGTTAATGATAGTTTGTTTAATGAGGAACAGAGGCGAAGAGATACTATGGTGATTAGTGCTGATTCACAAGTTTTTGTCACATAGAGTAGGGGCAAAAATAAAGGGAGAAACTCTCCTGAAGATGACAAATCCAAGGGAAGGTCAAGAGATAGAAAAGAAGCAATTTGTTTTCACTGCCAGAAGCCGGGTCACATAAGACGAGAGTGCAGATTTTTAAAGAAGGAACAGTCTAAGGAAAAAGATGAGGATAAAGATTCGATTGTGTATCTATCCGACGTTGATGTAGCTATTGTTTGTGATGATAAACCCAAGTGTCATGTTAATGATTGAATTATTGATTCGGGTGCTTCGTTCCATGCTACTTCACGTGGTGAAATCTTCACGTCCTACAATAGTGGTGATTTTGGCCATGTGCGAATGGAAAACAGAAGTGCATCCAAGATTATAGGCTTTGGAGATATTTATTTGGAAACTAACAGTGGTTGCAGGTTGATGTTGAGAGAAGTCAGACATATTCCGGATATTCGTTTTAATTTAATCTCTGCTGGTAAGCTTGATGAGAATGGTTATAAAAGTTACTTTGGTGAAGGTCAGTGGAAGCTCACCAAAGGGTCTCTAGTGGTGACTAGAGGTAAGAAGGTAAACACTTTTTATACGATGCGGGCGCATGTGAGAGGTGTTGAAGATGGGGGAGTTAGGCAGAAAAAGGTGTGGTACAAAGCCGTGCGAGATGGGAGAAAAGCCTTGCATAAGAACCACGAGAGAAAAGCTCTTCGCTTTAAATGGGTACCAAAAGTGGAGAAGGTGTGACATCCCAGATTTTTAGAAATTATAAATGAGAATTTTATAAACAAAAGTATTATTTATGAGATATGTTGGGTGTGAGTATGTGTATGTCATATATTATAGAATATGTGAATTGATGTGAAGAGAATGTTATATATTAATTTTAATATATATAAATATTTAATTGAATTATTTATTGAGTTAAATAAATAAATTTTGTTTTGATTATAGAGTAATGTAATTAAGTGTAGCAGATTAATTAAATGAATATTTAGTATTTAATTTAATTAATATAATAATTTTATGTTATAGTTTTAATTTAATTGAGATAATTAAATTAGATGAGTTATGTGATGATTGTTATACAAAAGTATAATTAACAAGTAAATATAATTATGTGACAATTTGATGAGATTGATTGATGTTAAGCTATTGATTAATTAAAATAATGAGTATTTGTCAAACATGGTCTTAGGCTTTTCAAGTTCAAATTGGTGTAACCTATGTATTAACTAGTAATTAGTATATCTAATAATTACTAGGAGTTACATATATTATATATTACTAGTATTGTATATTATATGTATATACTACAAGTTAGTATGTTAGTTTTAGAAAACAAACTAAAGAAAGAAGAAGAGAGTTAGAGAGAGTAGTAGGAGAAGAAGAAGAGGAAGAAAAAGAAGAAGAAGGGAAAGTTTTGAGAAGACAAAACAAGCCCCATCATCATCATCATCGTCATCTTTATCTCTCTCTTAAATTCATACTAATAAGACTATAATCTAAATACCTTGTTTTAATTATATTTTATGTTCTTCAAAATGTAGGATAATGGTTCTATAGAAGTTGTATTGAGAAATCTAGAGAGATAGAGGAATTGAGATGAGCTAGAAGAAGAAGAAGAAAAAGTTAGAAGAAGGTAACTTCTAAACTCTTATTTAATCCTTGATTTTTTTGGGTAGATTTATGTTCTAGGATAGTAGATCATGCTTAATCTGTTTGTATTGGTTTAATCTTGGACTATCAAGAATCAAACAAGAGGATTCAAGAAAGAAAATGAAATGGAAAGAAAATTTGAAGAACAAAATTCGTAGGTTTTGAGTAATTGTGGACATATCTTGTGAAATTCATATCTCTTTGGGTATAATGAGTTAGAAAATGAGCCTTATATCAAATCGAAGATATGGAAGTAAGCTATATTCTGAAAGTGGAATCACATGAAAACTCCTTGTAGATTTCTCGCAATCTATGTTTTAGTAAGGCTGGTCCGAAGGGAAAATAATCTGTCTAGAAAATCAAAACTGTTACGGTTTCTGACTTTGAAAAATTCATATAAATTCGTGTGTTTTGAATCTGAAGAAACTTAAAACTGCAAAGTTGTAGATATGGATGTTTACTAGCTAGACTCGCGAGATTGAGCCATTTTATGGACCGGATCATGTCCGAAATAAATTGTTTAGCAAGGATGTCCAGAAAATGAAATTTTTCTACACTAGTTGATGAATTGCAGAATCTGGTTTAGATGGATAAGGGTCTGACTTTAAGGCCTAGATGAGGTTGTAGTACACTGAGTAAGGGTTAATTTTATATAAAAAGGAACAAAAACGGACATGTAACGAAGGAGATACGTTAAAAACGAAAACAACGTTTTGTTAAAGAAATTGTGAAGATGAGTTTTATAATTATGTTTGAATTAAGATTTTGGGTGATTGTATATTTTGATGATTAAAAATATGTTTTGACATATGTAATGAATATAGATATGTGTTATCATATTCTATGCATAATTAACCATTTAAGATCAAGAGTTGAGATAAGTTAATGTGTGCACATAACGTGCTCGATAAAATGCCTAAAAGTAATAGTGTTTCTAAACTTCGGTATACAAAGTGCCTAACTAATGGCTAATATTGGATATCTAAGTATGAAAAGATGATAATACAAGAATAATAATGGAAAGAAATCGAAAAAGGGAAATTTTTGATTTATGAAGGAAAATTAAACATGTAAACAATGTGTTGAATATGCATTTTTGAAACCAAATTGGTAAAATAAAATGGTGTGGTATATGCACATTAAACTACAAGTGAGATAGTCTAGCATGTGTGGTGATGAAAATGAAAATAAAACCGAGTTGCATATAAAATACAATTAGATGTCTATAAAGATATTATAAAGGATAATAAGATAAAGTAAGGTCTTAGAATAAATTTGACCATGAGATTGAGTATTGATTTTATTTATTATCAATCTCGCATACAGTGTAGGTTGTGCAAGGATGCGAAGTATTAGCGTGTTGGTAAAACGCCGGTTAAGGCAAGTCTTTCAGTTCCTTTTTGCTATGTGAACTTGATGATGAACTACTTTAAAATTTTAGTGTATGATGTATTGTATATGTCAAAAGTATGAAATGTGAAAGTCAATCTATGACTATGATGATTGAACTATGAATGTTGATTGAGTAAGGAACTCAATCTTTATAGTTGTTATGTGAACTAAACATGTATGATATGTTTGTTTATGATTATTCTTGTATGTTGAGCATGTTATTATGTGCTACGTGATGCATGAAAATTGTTAGATTTTGCTGAGCTGTCGAGCTCATTCTTGCAAATAACCATTTTTGCAGATTCAAGAATTGAAGGTAACGCTATGTGCTACTTGATTGTTATGGATCAAAAGTGATATATGAAGATTTAATATCCTAGCTAAGTTGTTATTCTTGTAAACCATGTCTAATGTTTCGAATAATGTATTAATGTTGAATTTTATCATTGTTTTGCGAATGTAAACTATTGTAGTATTAAAATGATTCTGAGATATTTAGATGTAAAGGTTGAAGGTTTTGGGAACGAGGATAGTTTGTAATAGAAAATTTTAATTATTCCGCAAATTTCAATGGTTGTATTATCGTTTAATGATGTAAAATTAGAGGTTGAATGTATTATTAACGACCGAAGTCGAGAATTAAATTGTATGAATTTTGGGATCGTTACAGTTGGTATCAAAGCTGTAGGTTATAAACCTTAGGTAGGAGTACCGTAGGCTATAACCTTAGAGAAGAGAGGTGAAGATAATGAAAGAATAAGCTCAAATAGAGTTTGAACAGTAAGAATTAATTTAAGCAATTTATAAAGAGGGGATTTAAACTTGCGTGAAAGGATTCAAAGAAGAATCTCGCAGAGTTATCAGGAATATGAATGTGGGGTTACCCAACTCCAATAATAAGGATGTAAGGTGATAATAAATAGACAATGTCTATAAAAAGAGAATGGTAAGGAAGTTAAGAATAGAGAGTTATAGTTAAGTATGGTACAGTTGTACTCTTTAGTAGTTGGTGTATGGTATCTGGGCTAAACGATTCCTTCATAGAGCGGAGGTATATACGAACTAGTAACTCAGAAACTTAGTTTGTTGGTTGTTTGTGGGAAACCACTCAGCGTACCATATTGAAACTGTTAGAGACTCAATGTGTACCAAGTGTAGAAATGGATACGTATGATGAAAGTGTAGAACTCGAATGAAATGTTAAGCGATGTAAATGATGTTAGAAATTCTTAAAGGAATTTTTTTTTCTTTATATAAACAAGAAGATTCAAAGAAGAATCTAAGAGATATAAAGCTAAGAAATGGGAGTTTCTTAACTCCGATAGCCAAGATAACGAATAATGTCGTAAATGATGAAAAAGAGAAAGAATGAGGATCGTAAAACAAAACGATCACGAGTTAACAAAAGAATTTTAAGAGAGATGATTATAGAATAAGGTCACGACGTGATCTGTTTAAGTTATAAAAGAAAGATGGTTTGTAATGTTTGAATGATTATAGCTTGATGCTATGAAGATAGTGTACTATGATATAGTACGAGATAACTCATGAGGAGTTATAGATGATGTGATACGAGGAATTCATATCGAGCAAAGAACAAGTTAAAAGAAAGATAGAGTTAGGTGGGATTTCAATTGAGAACTCATGTGATGGCTAAGTTGTACAAACCTTTGTATGGGCGAGGGTTTTGTGCTTACACTCAGTTTATCACATTGATAATCATTAGATTGTTTGTGTCGCGCTATTTGCTATATGCCTGTTGAGAAGGTGATTCTTTTCTCATGTGTATAATAGATAGGTAGAGTATAGTTAGAGAATATTATAAGGTTAAGTGCGAGTTCTTAAAACTCATACTTATGGTAGGTTCGTGACTCATAATTATATGGTATATTTTTGAACCCCTCAGCGAATTGACGCCTATGGTCTGACTAGGATAAGTTCTTAAACTCATATGATTGTGGCAAGTTCCTGAACTCATAACGTGTGGTAAGTTTGATGAACTAGGATATAATTAAGTGTGAATGGAGTATTGAGGATGATAGGAATAGATAGACCTATTAAGCAATGGATCATTATAGAAAGTGAAGTTGATGGTGGAAGCACAGGTATTCTAAATCTACTAGCTATGCTAGACTTTCGAAATTTATTGACTTCGTGCTGATGTTTACACTTTTATTTTTTGAAAAACATTGGATCAAATGATGGAACCAATGAATTTTAACAACAATACTATTATTCGTATGTCTATGCTAATTACTTCGGCTAGACAAAAATGATTTGCAATATATCAAAATGTATTTTATATCATTAATGCATCATGTAACCTGGTGCAAAGATGATAAAAACGATGGAGTCATCAATGCAGTATTACCTAGTGTTGGATGTGATCTAAGGATCGTCAGCCCACTTTGGTATGATGTAGTATGATAAAGTCACCAAATGACGGAATCCTCAACGGACTGTAAATACAGTGCGGTATCATGACGTCATAAAAAGATTTTTGAGATTTCTTTAAGATATGAGAATACATATATATGTATGTATATGTATATTTTGATTGATGTTCGAATTGTTGTAGAGGTCTATGCTATTTGATTTAGCTAGAAAAATATTGAAAGATGTTCATGAAATGCATGTGTATCTTGAGAAGTTATGCCAAATCAAATTATTTTGGTGCGGATTCAGATGTTGAAAAGCTGAGATGAACAACCCTTTTATAGGGGATTACGCGGAGGCGTTGAAATGGTTGTGCACAATACATTGTACGAAGGGCTGATCACCCTAAGTACGAGGAGTCCCTATAGTCTTATGACTGATAAAGTTTAAGTTGAAAGATTACTTATAACTATGGACATACGCATAGCGTTTAAATATTTGTGCACAATACATCGTACGAAAGGCTTAACACCCTAAGTATGGGGGTCCTTATAGTCTTATGACTGTTAAAGTTGAAGTTGAAAGATTACTTGCAACTGTGGACATAGTTCGTGGTCTTGTGACCCTCAGCATGATTTAGAATCTTTTATATTCCTGAGTTATTCATACTACTTCCCAATTATTGAACAATTGTGGAAGATTCTTGTTATTCTGCAAGATGGAAGTGAAAAAGGAAAATATTCCTTAGAAAGAAGTAAGTCGTAGAATGCGACACTGAATGATGAATATATTGAATAAGTGAGAAAAGAAGTGTTGATATGAGAAGGAGATGAGTTATCAAAGAATAATGTAAAACTTCTAATAGAAAAGTTAATTGAAAGCTTGAAGACTTTATTGCTTGGGGTGTTTTTGGTGGTGAAGTTAATTAGGTTTCTCAACCTAATTAAAGGTAAATTTGTACTATCTCAATTTATTGTGTAACCTCAAGTTTTAGGGCATAAAACTTGAGAGGATTATTGTAAGCTCATTATTAGTGATATAGTGGAGATTCGGAGTTTGACCCGTGGTTTTTATCTCTTAATTTTAGAGAGTTTTTCACGTAAATTTGGTGTCTTGCTTGTGGTTGGTTATTTGTTATTTTTGTTCTCATAATTGGTTTTGTTGATTTCATATTTAATTGCACAAAGTCGGAAAAGTAATTTTTGGGATATAGATTATTATGAGGCAAAAAAAAATAATGCAAGAAAAAGGAAAAGAAAAGTCGTTACAGCGTGTAATAAAAAAGGAAGAAAAAAAAAGCAAGTTGCTACAACGTTGTTGTTGAAAAAAAAGGAGGGGGGAACATCGTGTAGCGGTCGGAAGGGAAAACAAAAAACTCCATATGCCATAACTATTCTCAACTTTCCACGTTTTCTTACACTATTAGTGATACACATAGTCACTTGTTTAAGTGAAATGGGTAAAATGTTTGAAGTATTTGGCACCTCTTTAGATAGATAACCTTACTGAGAATAATAATAATAATAATAATAACATTTTTCATGGAGCAGCCGCTACATGATGTAGCGGTGCGGTCCTTTTTAGTTTTTGTTCAAGCCAAACAATTTGTAAAAAAATCAAATTTTTTTGTTCAGTCTTTTTGTTCAAGCCAAGCAATTTGTAAAAAAACCAATAGTAATAGCCACTACATGTAGTAGTGGTCCTGTTTTTTTTTTTAATATAATATTACTTACAAATAGTGAAGCGACCGCTACATGGTGTTGCTAGTTGGTTGCCATGAATAGTATTCTGACAACCAGTTGTCATGGATTAGATCACACACACACACACACACATATATATAGTTCGCCTCTATCCAGCGAACTGAAGTGCGCGAACTAAGAACGAATCGGCTGTAGCGACGATTTTTTCTATCGCTATAACATATAAAACTAATTTTCTATGCTATAGCGACGGAAAAAACCGTCGCTATAGTCGATTCGTTTTTAATTCGCTCCCTATAATTTGCTGAAAAAACAGGTGTTATATATATATATATATATATATATATATATATATATATATATATATATGTAAGACCCCGAATTTTATGAAATAAAAGTATTCAATTTTTCTTATAATTACAATTCAGTAAATGGTTAAATTGATAAAAAGTTAAAGTTAAGGGTGATATATGAATTTTTTTCAAAAATACGCAAGTGGTTATAAAATATTCATTGTTGTCGGGGAATATTCATTTGGTCGTGGAATATTCTTTCTGTCGGGGAATATTCGTACGACGGCGCAGCCATTTGTGGGCCCCATAACAGAATAACTGTTGGATGAAGAAAACGACAAATTTAAATTTTTATAAATAACGGCGTAATCGTTACCGTTAACACTGTTGGAATACCTGGTGGTTAAAATACAATAATACGCGTGGTTGCACAGTAGCACACGGTATTGCACAGTATTGTTAAATTATTGATCCTTACGTAAGAAGACACTACTCAATAATTGTTACAGTAATTACTGTTTAATATTTTATTTTATTGATTCAATAATTGTTGCGTTGATATTTTATATTATTGTTGTTTCAATAATTGTTACTGCACAGTATTTTTCATTATCAGATCAATAATTCATATTATTTGAATAATATTATTAGATAACATTATTGGCAATGTCTAGAAAGTCCTGTCTAAGGAGAGGTTTGGTCATCTAATTGCGCGCCAGTAAGGAGAAATCCTTATTGGAAAGCCCCTCTTTCCTAAGAACTGCCTGGTTGTCATTATTGTGATTCTGTAATATTATTTGTGAATAATTAATTATTGATTTATATGATAATGAAATATTTATTTGATATGGATATAAATGATAGATTTATTTATGTGGTTATAAATGAAAGAATTAATGTTGAGGTGTTTTATCAGTATTTTTGTCGGAATAGAGGTAATAAAAATCAAATTAGGGTTTTTGAGATATTTTGCGGGGGTTATAATTTTTAATCTGACCGTTGGATCGTTGTGATTTTTGGATATGTTATACATATCTAAGTTGAGTATATGTCCACAAATTTTGAACCATTAAAAATGAATGTATGATTTATTATGAATTTTACGAGATGACTGGTTCAGAAATTATTGAAGTTTCGGAATTCATCATTTTGGTAGAAAATTTTAGAATTGGTGGGCCCCACTCTTGGTTGGTGAAGAAATGTGCTGACATTTTTATTCAAATGTGGTGGGTGGGAATAGTAACAGGTAAAGCCATCAGGTTGCAGGATAAGTCTGCTTCGGCGTACTAACATTTTCCTATAAATAGAGGGCTAAGTTAGAATTGAAAATCACACCAGAAATATAAGCTTTCTCTCTTTCTCTCTCTATATTATGAAGCATATTTTGTGAGTATTTAGATACTTTGAGAGTTGCTATTCAGTGCAAGTTTCCTTCGACTTTGCATTCCAGTCAGAAATACTGCACTTTTGAGGTAAGGGATAGTAAGGGATTTTGAGGGTTATTATATTTTTCAGTTCGTACTTCTTCCGACCTTTAGAAAATTCTGAAAAAATTTAAAATGATATTTTGATGAGTTTTATTGATTGTGTCCAAAAATAGTGATTTTTAGATTTATAGATTAAGAGTTATGAATTTTACGGGGAAAGACTATTTTAAAAGTAACCGCTTATAACTCCTTGTGGTTAACTCCAAAATTGATGAAATTTTTATTGGAAGTATATCTATATAATATCAGTATACTCTGTGAATTTCGAAATTTTTGGATAAAAGTACAATTTATGATAAATGTCTAAATATTTGGCGGTTTTGACCATATGAAAAATAGTAAATGAATTTTAAAAATTCCGAGAAAAATATATGTTCAATATAGGACTATATTCTGCAAAATCTCAGAAAAGAAATATTTTTGGGACTGATTTGGTATTTTTCATGAAAATAGTCTAGTTATGAGTAAATGAATTAATATGTTATGTGAAGTAAGAAAATTAGAAAATATGATTTTATGACTTGAGAATCATATATGAGTTATATGCAGATTTTTTATGAGGGTTTTGGTTATTGGTGATGAAATCTTAAGAGTTGGCATTTTATGATGATTAAATGCATTAATTAGTAAAGTATAAACAATTTAAATAAATTATTTATAAACTTAAGAAATATTATTCTTTCAATATCATTATACCGAAATATTGGTATGTATTTTATTGTAGAATTTTTACTTTTTTTGTGTCGGGTTTACTATTCATGAGTTACTATTCACGAGTTACTATTCACGAGTTAATATTCATGAGTTACTATTCACGAGTTACTATTCACGATAAAATTAGTTTCTTTTTCTGACCAAATTATAGTTGATTTATGAATATTACTCTTGAAATTAAATCTATATATTGATTATATTGATTTTATTATCATATATAATATTTTTATAACCCTAATGATGATATTTCTCTTTAACTTGAGTGTAAAGATGGGTAGATTTTTGGTATGATCATGACTATGAGTTTCCTTTGGCCAGTAGAGCAAAGTTGAATTGTTGACTGGTATGATCATGACCATTGAATTTATAATTGAATATCTTTAGCTTAAGTGCAAAGGTGAATTGATCAACATGATTATAATTATTGTTTATATAAATTCTGAAATGATTATGTGACAACCCCAAAATAGGTCCATTCCATCCAACCTATTCTGAGTCGCCAAATACATGGTACAGAAAATAACTATAATTTTATTACAACAATTGTCGTGCAAAATATAACAACACATATGTTGTGAGTTTGGATACAAATATATACCAAATGTGACTCATGTCTCAACCGTGGACATCACCTCACAATGACACCTTACATAACGGTATAGTCAAAAACTGTTTTAGAAATTAGAATCTTTGGGAAGTGCTCAAGAAAACCTTCGTACATGGGAGGCCATGCGTCTAGGTTATGATAGATATCATATGGCCACAGAATTATCCTTGGTTGACCCAATAGACCCCAAAGAAAAACGAGAAGATTACTATCATATTCTTCCCAATGGTGACTCTTCTCTTGACTTATCATTATCTCCACTATCTTTAATCGAAAATTATACTTCAAACAAACACCAAGATTATATAGGTAGTGCTCGTAAAGATACTCAGCAAGTGGATGAGCACAACCCTGTCTTATGATGATACGAGATTGTATGTCATTAGACATCTTGTATGATAGTGACAAAACACCCTTCCAACTTTGGGTACGCCTTACCCTATTGGATTCACCAAATATAACTACTAAATGAACTTTTCTATACTGCTTAGGGAGAACTCCACAGCTAGAGACCACCGTTCTATTCCCTTGTTACCCCCGCTCGACCCAGCTACACTCTTATTACCTGAAAGGAATTGTGAAGCAAAAGGGTGAGCACAACTAGCCTAGTAAAGAATATCATGACTAAAGATAAATAAATTATCAATAGCCTTCAACAATAATAAATCAGAGATTTAGAACATATGGTAGACGATAAAAAAATTTAACCATAGTTGCAGCGGAACGAACAATCCATTAGAAGAGTCAAATAGACTATAAAGTCCATTATCTTCTCCATGTTAAAAATCCACCAACAATATTTTATCCCTGTAACATCAATCAACAGTTCCTTTCCACAATCATATGAATATCTCATAATCATAATTGTGATTCTAAATTCCTCTTCGTACCCAGGACGAAGATAATTTTTATCACATGTCTTTACCTGAAACATCAAAGATCATGGTTATACCAAATCACAGTTCCTGTTTATAATCATACTAACAATTTCATCTTTGCACTATGGACCAAAGATATTCATCAACAGACCATCTTTGCACTGCAGGCCAAAGATATTCAACAACAGGTCATCTTTGCATTACGAGCCGAAGATATTCATCAACAACTCATCTTTGCACTACAGGCCAAAGATATTCAACAACAAGTCATCTTTGCATTACGAGCCAAAGATATTCATCAATAATTCATCTTTGCACTACGGGCCAAAGACATTCATATATCAAAGAAATATATAATCATTTCAGAATTTATATAAACAATAATTATAACCAAATTAATCAATTCATCTTTACACTTAAGCTAAAGATATTCAATTATAAATTCAATGGTCATGATCATACCAGTTAACAATTTATCTTTACACTACAGGCCAAAGATATTCCTCAGTCACGATCATACCAATAATTTACCCATCTTTACACTCAAGTGAAAGAGAAATTCAACACCAGGGTTATAAAAATGTTATATATGATAATAAAATCAATATAATCAACATATAGATTTAATCTCAAGAGTTATATTCATAAATCAACTATAATTTGGTCAGAAAAAGAAACTAATTTTTTTGTGAATAGTAACTCGTGAATTGTAACTCATGAATAATAACTCGTGAATAGTAACTCATGAATAGTAAATTCGACACAAAAAGGTAGAAATTTCACAATAAAATCTATACCAGTATTTCGGTATAATGATATTGAAAGAATAATATTTCTTAAGCTTATAAATAATTTATTTAAATTGTTTACACTTTACTAAATAATGCATTTAATCATTCTAAAATGCCAAACTTATAAGATTTTATCACCAATAATCAAAACCCTCATCAAAAATCTGCATATACCTCATATAGGATTTTCAAGTCATAAAATCCTATTTTTTAATTTTCTTACTTCACAAAACATATTTAATTCATTTACTCATAACTAGATCATTTTTATGAAAAATACCAAATCAATTCCAAAAATATTTTTATTCTGGGATTTAGCATAATATAGTCTCATAGTGAACATATATTTTTCTCAGAATTTTTAAAAGTCATTTACTATTTTTCATATGGCCAAAACAGCCGAATATTCAGACATTTATCAAAAACTGTACTTTTATCTAAACATTCTGAAATTTACAGAGTATACTCCTATCATATACATGTACTCCCAATAAAAATTTCATCAATTTTGGAGTTAACCACAAGGAGTTATAAGCGGTTACTTTCAAAATAGTCTTTTCTCATAAAATTCATAACTCTTAATCTATACATCCAAAAATTACCATTTTTGGACACAATCAAGAAAACTCATCAAAATATTATTTTAAATTTTTCCAGAATTTTTGAAGGTCAGAAAAATTACGAAACTGAAAAACATAACAACCCTTAAAATCTCTTACTATCCCTTACCTCAAAAGAGCAGTACTTCTGATCGGTATAAGGCTGAAGGAAACTTGCACTGATGAATAAAAACTCTCAAAGTATCTAAAAACTCACAAAATATGCTTCATAATATAGAGAGAGAAAGAGAGAAAGATTATGTTTCTGGTGTGATTTTCAATTCTAACTTAGCCCTCTATTTATAGGAAAATGTTAGCACGCCGAAGCAGACTTAACCTGCAACCTGATGGCTTTACCTGCTACTATTCTCATCCACCATATTTGAATAAAAATCTCAGTACATTTCTTCACCAACCAAGAGTGGGGCCCACCTGTAAGACCCCAACTTATTAATGAATAAAATCAAATTTTCTCTAAATATTATTGTGAATAATAAGGGGTTAATTTGATATAATACTTTGGTTATGGGTGAAATGTGCAAATTTTGTAAAATAAGCAAGTGGTTATAAAATATTTATTTTTGGTCGGTGAATATTCGGTTGGTCGTGGAATATTCTTGCTGTCGGGGAATATTCGTACGACGACGCAGCCTTGTGTGGGCCCCATAACGGAAAGCGATTGGATGAAAAAACGACAAGTATAAGTTGTTTATAAATAACGGCGTAGTTGTTACCGTTAATACTGTTGGAATACCCGGTGGTTAAAATACAGTAGCACACGGTATTGCACCAATTATTGATTCTTACGTAAGAAGGCACTACTCAATAATTGTTACAGTAGTTATTATTCAATATTTTATTTTATTGATTCAATAATTGCTGCGTTGATATTTTATATTATTGTTGTTTCAATAATTGTTGCTGCACAGTATTTTCATTTATCAGATCAATAATTCATATTATTTGAATAATATTATTAGATAACATTATTGGCAATGTCTAGAAAGTTCTGTCTAAGGAGAGGTTTGGTCATCTAATTGCGCGCCAGTAAGGAGAAATCCTTATTGGAAAGCCCCCTCTTTCCTGGGAACGGCCTGGTTGTCATAAATGTGATTCTGTAATATTATTTGTGAATAATTAATTATTGATTCATATGATAAGGAAATATTTATTTTATGTGGATATAAATGAGGGATATATTTTTGTGGTTAAAAATGAAGGAGTTAATGTTGAGGTTTTTGTCAGTATTTTTGTCGGAATGGAGGTATTAAAAATCAGGGTTTTGAGATAGTTTGCGGGGGTTATAATTTTTAATCCGACCGTTGGATCGTGGTAATTTTTGGATATGTTATACATATATAAGTTGAGTATATGTCCACAAATTTTGAACCGTTAAAAATGAACGTATGATTTATTACGAATTTTACAAGATGACTGGTTCAGAAATTGTTGAATTTTCGGAGTTTATCATTTTGGTGGAAAATTCTAGAATTGGTGGGCCCCACTTGTGGTTGGTGAAGAAATGTGCTGAATTATATTTCAAATGTGGTGGGTGGGAATAGTAGCAGGTAAAGCCATCAGGTTGCAGGTCAAACCTACCAAAATTTTCCTATAAATAGAGGGCTAAGTTAGAATTGAAAATCACACCAGAAACAAGTTTTCTCTCTTTCTCTCTCTAGATTATTGAGTGTATTTTGTGAGTATTTAGATACTTTGAGAGTTTCTATTCATCAGAGCAAGTTTCTTTCAGCCTTATACCGGTATTCCGACCAGAAGTACTGATATTTTGAGGTAAGGGATATTATTTTCTTCTTAATGATATTATTTTCTTCAATATCATTATGCTGAAATATTGATATGAGTTTTTATCAAATTTGGAACTTTTTGTGTCGGGGGTTACTATTCACGTATACGGCACTATTCACGTATACGGCACTATTCACGAATACGGCACTATTCACCGAAAAATAAAATTTTCCCTTTTTGTCCAAGATGTCTATTATGGTTACTATCTTTGATTGTATCCATGTTTTGATCTTTATTTTTGAATTCTGCTTCACAATTGATTATTATGAAGTATTATTGATCTTGGATAAACTGTTATACGAATCCCTACTATTTGTCCTTCTGTCTCATTGGATTCGTTCTCTTTAAGATATTTTTCATCATCCTCAGTCCTAAATGATGATATTACTGAATATCTTTGGCCTGTAGTGCAAAGATGTATAATTACTTGATGAATATCTTTGGCCTGTAGTGCAAAGATGAACAGGTGTTGAGATGAACATGACCGACTGATGATACAAATGAATATCTTTGGCCTGTAGTGCAAAGATGAATATTTGGTTAAAGATGATTATTAATTGATGTTACAGGGATAAAATATTGATGATGGACTTTTAAATCTTAGAAGATAGTAGAATTCTTTCTCTACTTGACTCTTCTAATGGTTTGCTGTTTCCGCTGCAGTTGTTGATCTAAAACTTGTTGTCGATTATATTTTATCAGATTTTTCCCTGTTGAAGACTAACGATAATTTGTTGTATATTATCTTAGTCATAATATTCTTTACTGGGCTAGTTGAGCTCACCCTTTTCCTTTTTGTTCCATTTTTCTTCTCAGGAGGTGAGAACATAGCAGGATCTAGTCGGGGTATGGAGTGATGGTTCTAGAAAGATGTATTAGCAGTCCTCACTATTTCTGTAAAATAGTGTTTGAATAATTGTAATGAGGATTTATTTGAGTGTGGATATTGTCTAGAAGACAATATTTGTATTTAAACTCACAGTATGTGTTGTCGTATTTTGCACGACAATTGTATTATTGAAGTTGTAGTTTGCTTTCTGTACCATGTATTTGGCGACTCAGAATGGGTGTTGTATACCTATTCTGGGGGCGTCACAGTTGGTATCAGAGCTTAGGGATATGATCCCTGGCTGAGATGTGAGACAAGAACTAGGAGGGGAGAGACGGGGAATTCCTTCGCTAGTATGACCTGACTAAGTTTATTTGGTGTTTATTTGGTCGGTCAGAGTATAGGGATAATATATGACATGACTATTAACCCTTGTTTTATGGCAGTATTTAAGAATGGCAGCTGAGAACGTTAATAATGGAGTAAATCAGACCGTGGAGACACCTTTGATCACTACCCAGGGGAACGTGCAACAGGAAGGCAATATTCCTCCTGTAAACAACGTTACCGAGCAAACGATGAATGATGGAATGTTTAGGAGCTTTTTGCAGTTCATGCAAAATCAGACGAGGGAGACTCGTGTGCAGAATACGGGTGGAAATGATAACAACGCGCGGTTTGTCACAGCTAAGCAGTTCAAAGAATTGGGACCACCAGAATTTAAGGGAAAGCCGGATCCGATCATGGCGGAAACGTGGGTCAAGCAAATTACCAAGATATTTGATGTCTTGGGATGCACGGAGGAACAGAAGGTTCCATTCGCCACATTTATGTTCCGCGGTGAGGCAGACTACTGGTGGGAGTCTGTGAAGCGTACCCAGCCTGACGCACTCAACATGTCCTGGGAAACATTTCAAAAACTGTTCAATGACAAGTACTTTCCTGAAAGTATTCGTCATATGAAGGAGGTTGAGTTTATTAGACTGGAACAAAACAACATGACGGTGTCCCAGTACGAGGCGAAGTTTGCAGAGTTATCCAGGTTTGCACCTCATTTGGTCGAAAATGAGGAACGAATGACAAGGATGTTTCTGAGAGGTCTAAAACCCGAGATTCGGCAATATCTTATCTCTCATAAATTTTCTTTATATTCAGATGTTGTAAACAGGGCTCAATTATTAGAGCGAGATAATGAGTATGTGCAACCGAGGGACCACAACCAGGGTCATACCGGTGGCGGCAGTCATCGAAGCAATGAAAACCAGCAGGGAGGAAAACATTCGGACAAAAGCGGTAACCACTCTGGTGGTAATCGTGGTCGTGATAATAGAAGGAGCGAGTCGGGAGGAGATTTCAAGAAGAGAAGGTACAACAATGATAACGTGAAGACGTCAGCACAAACATCAACTGTTTCTAGGGGAGGAGAACGACCACCGGTCGTATGTTACAAATGTGGGAAAGAGGGACATATCAGCCCAAACTGCCCACAACAATCCAAGGTATGTTATAACTGTGGAAAGGAAGGTCATATAGCTCGAGAGTGTTCTGTAGCAAAACCAAGTTCAGCGGGGATGGTGACTCCAAAAGTTATCCCGGATAAGTCGAAATCAGCGGTTCCTGGAAGGGCGTTTGTCGTGACTGGCCAAAACGCGAGAAACCCGAACGAGGTGATCACGGGTAAGCTAATCTTGAATTCTTGCGAAGTTTATACTTTACTAGATACCGGTTCTACCCATTCTTTTATCTCTCCTGCTTGTGCTCAACGTTTAAACTTGACTCCGGAGAAATTGGACTTTAACTTATCTGTTGAAACTCCGTTGGGTGAAACCTTCGTTACATCTACAGTTTATAAATCTTGCATGATCCAAGTTGGCACTATCACATTACCTGTTGATCTTATCTCTTTAAAGATACTTGCTTTTGATGTGATTTTAGGAATTGATTGGTTAACCACTCATCATGCTAAAATTGATTGTTTTCGTAAGGTTGTTAGTTTTCATATTCCTAACCAACCTGTCATACGAATTCAAACTACTAAACCACTAAAATCAGTCACTGTCATATCAAGCCACAAAGCTATTCGTTTATTGAAAAACGGATGTCAAGCTTTCTTAGCCCATGTTATGGATTTGAACAAAGACAAGTCAGATTTGAATAATATTTCTATTGTTAGAGAATTTCCGATGTATTTCCTGAAGAACTTCCCGGTCTACCCCCGGAACGAGAAATTGAATTCTTTATTGACCTTGAACCCGGTACAAAGCCCATTTCTAAAACCCCATATCGAATGGCTCCTATTGAACTTCAGGAGTTAAAAGTCCAACTACAGGAGTTGTTGGACATCGGTTTTATTCGTCCTAGTACGTCTCCTTGGGGTGCTCCTGTTTTATTCGTAAAGAAGAAAGACGGGAGTATGCGACTTTGTATTGACTATCGAGAATTGAACCATGTCACCATCAAGAATAGGTATCCGCTACCTCGCATTGATGACCTGTTTGACCAGTTGCAAGGAGCACAATTCTTTTCAAAGATCGATCTTCGTTCTGGATATCATCAGCTGAAGATTAAAACTGAGGATATTCCAAAGACTGCCTTCAGAACTCGGTACGGGCATTATGAATTCTTAGTAATGTCTTTTGGATTGACTAATGCTCCTGCTGCCTTCATGGATATGATGAACCGTGTATTCAAAGAATATTTGGATCAGTTCGTTGTTGTCTTTATTGATGACATCCTCATCTATTCCAAAAGCCGTGAAGATCATGAGCGCCATTTGAAGCTGGTACTGCAAAGGCTTCGTGAAAACAAGCTATATGCCAAACTGAAGAAATGCGAGTTCTGGCTTGAGGAAGTAGCATTCCTTGGGCACGTGGTGTCAAAACATGGAGTATCTGTCGACCCGGCGAAGATTGAAGCCATACAAAGTTGGGAGCAACCGAAGTCGGTAACCGAAGTACGTAGCTTTCTGGGCTTAGCTGGTTATTATCGGAGATTTGTGGAAGGATTTTCTCGAATCGCTACTCCGTTAACTCAGCTGACTCGGAAAGATACAAAATTCGTATGGAGTGAGGAATGCGAGAAGAGTTTCCAAGAACTCAAGAGGAGACTCATTTCGGCACCTGTTTTGACAATACCATCTGGTTCGGATGGATTTGTTATCTACAGCGATGCTTCAGGCAAAGGGTTAGGATGTGTTCTCATGCAACATGGGAAAGTCATAGCCTATGCCTCACGACAACTCAAAGAATATGAGAGGAATTATCCTACTCATGATTTGGAGTTGGCAGCAGTCGTTTTTTGCGTTGAAGATCTGGAGACACTACCTGTATGGGGAGAAAGTGGAGATCTATACAGATCATAAAAGCCTCAAATATTTCTTCACCCAAAAGGAACTCAACATGCGGCAACGACGTTGGCTTGAGCTGTTGAAAGATTACGATCATACCATCCAATACCATCCTGGAAAAGCAAACGTAGTAGCTGACGCATTGAGTAGAAGATCATATGCGGGTACGAGTGCAATGTTTTTAACACAAAGGCCCATTTTGTATGACTTGCAAAGGATGGAGATAGAGATGAAGGCTCCAAGTACCCACATGATGATATCAAATATACGAGTAGAACCGACTTTAATCGATAAAGTTAAAGCTGCTCAAGCTACGGATATAGAGCTGATGCGTATGAAGAAGAAAGTGCAAGAAGGTGCTATTCCAGAAGCAAGAATCGATGAAGAAGGAATACTTCGAGTCAACTCCAGACTTTGTGTTCCTAACGATTTTGACTTGAAGCATAGAATAATGATGGAGGCACACAACACACCGTTTGCAATCCATCCTGGGAGTACCAAAATGTATCACGATCTTCGACATACATTTTGGTGGAGCAATATGAAAAGAGAGATCGCGGAGTTTATCTCGAGATGTTTAACTTGTCAACGTGTAAAAGCGGAGCATCAAGTACCAAAGGGTCCATTGCAACCACTTGAGATTCCGAAATGGAAGTGGGAACACATTACTATGGATTTTGTTACAGGTCTTCCCAAGGTTTCTCAAGGCATAGATGCGATTTGGGTTATTGTTGATAGATTAACCAAGTCCGCTCATTTCTTGCCGATACGTGAGACTTATTCCCTTGAACGTCTTGCTAGTATGTACGTGAACGAGATTGTGAGATTGCATGGCATGCCAGTATCCATAGTTTCGGATCGTGACCCAAGATTCACTTCACGATTTTGGGTTAGCTTGCAGAAAGCTATGGGCACGGATTTACGATTCAGTTCAGCATACCATCCTCAAACGGACGGACAATCAGAGAGGACTATTCAAACTCTTGAAGATCTATTAAGACTTTGTGTCTTAGATCTCAAAGGGAGTTGGGATAAGTACCTACCATTGGTGGAATTCTCCTACAACAACAGTTATCAGGCGAGCATAGGTATGGCTCCATTTGAGGCGTTGTATGGAAGAAAATGTCGTTCTCCAGTATGCTGGGACGAGGTGGGTGAAGCAACATTGTTGGGACCAGAATTGGTACGCATTACTACAGAGAAGATCCAAACGATTCGACAACGTATACAAACGGCACAGGATCGACAAAAGAGTTATGCGGATCTTCATCGGAAGGACGTGGAATTTAATATTGGGGATCATGTATTGTTACGTGTTGCACCATGGAAGGGAGTTACAAGATTTGGGAAGAGAGGAAAGCTCAATCCAAGATTTGTTGGTCCATTTGAGATTCTTGAGCGAATAGGAAATGTGGCATATAGACTCGCATTACCTCCAAGCATGTCTCGTGTTCATAATGTTTTTCACATATCTATGCTTCGTAAATATGTTAAAGACCCGAACCACATTATTGAGTTAGAACCAGACGAGATAGCTGAAGATTTAACGTACGAGGAGGTACCTGTTAAGATCTTGGATAGGAAAGAGCATGTCCTACGCACGAAGGTTATACCACAAGTTAAGGTTTTGTGGAGAAACCATGCTATTGAAGAAATGACCTGGGAGTTGGAATCAGAAATGAAAGCGAGGTATCCTCACCTTTTTGAAACATCAGGTACGTACGTCAATTTCGAGGACGAAATTTCATAAGGAGGGGAGGTTGTAAGACCCCAACTTATTAATGAATAAAATCAAATTTTCTCTAAATATTATTGTGAATAATAAGGGGTTAATTTGATATAATACTTTGGTTATGGGTGAAATGTGCAAATTTTGCAAAATAAGCAAGTGGTTATAAAATATTTATTTTTGGTCGGTGAATATTCGGTTGGTCGTGGAATATTCTTGCTGTCGGGGAATATTCGTACGACGACGCAGCCTTGTGTGGGCCCCATAACGGAAAGCGATTGGATGAAGAAAACGACAAGTATAAGTTGTTTATAAATAACGGCGTAGTTGTTACCGTTAATACTGTTGGAATACCCGGTGGTTAAAATACAGTAGCACACGGTATTGCACCAATTATTGATTCTTACGTAAGAAGGCACTACTCAATAATTGTTACAGTAGTTATTATTCAATATTTTATTTTATTGATTCAATAATTGCTGCGTTGATATTTTATATTATTGTTGTTTCAATAATTGTTGCTGCACAGTATTTTCATTTATCAGATCAATAATTCATATTATTTGAATAATATTATTAGATAACATTATTGGCAATGTCTAGAAAGTTCTGTCTAAGGAGAGGTTTGGTCATCTAATTGCGCGCCAGTAAGGAGAAATCCTTATTGGAAAGCCCCCTCTTTCCTGGGAACGGCCTGGTTGTCATAAATGTGATTCTGTAATATTATTTGTGAATAATTAATTATTGATTCATATGATAAGGAAATATTTATTTTATGTGGATATAAATGAGGGATATATTTTTGTGGTTAAAAATGAAGGAGTTAATGTTGAGGTTTTTATCAGTATTTTTGTCGGAATGGAGGTATTAAAAATCAGGGTTTTTGAGATAGTTTGCGGGGGTTATAATTTTTAATCCGACCGTTGGATCGTGGTAATTTTTGGATATGTTATACATATATAAGTTGAGTATATGTCCACAAATTTTGAACCGTTAAAAATGAACGTATGATTTATTACGAATTTTACAAGATGACTGGTTCAGAAATTGTTGAATTTTCGGAGTTTATCATTTTGGTGGAAAATTCTAGAATTGGTGGGCCCCACTTGTGGTTGGTGAAGAAATGTGCTGAATTATATTTCAAATGTGGTGGGTGGAATAGTAGCAGGTAAAGCCATCAGGTTGCAGGTCAAACCTACCAAAATTTTTCTATAAATAGAGGGCTAAGTTAGAATTGAAAATCACACCAGAAACAAGTTTTCTCTCTTTCTCTCTCTAGATTATTGAGTGTATTTTGTGAGTATTTAGATACTTTGAGAGTTTCTATTCATCAGAGCAAGTTTCTTTCAGCCTTATACCGGTATTCCGACCAGAAGTACTGATATTTTGAGGTAAGGGATATTATTTTCTTCTTAATGATATTATTTTCTTCAATATCATTATGCTGAAATATTGATATGAGTTTTTATCAAATTTGGAACTTTTTGTGTCGGGGGTTACTATTCACGTATACGGCACTATTCACGTATACGGCACTATTCACGAATACGGCACTATTCACCGAAAAATAAAATTTTCCCTTTTTGTCCAAGATGTCTATTATGGTTACTATCTTTGATTGTATCCATGTTTTGATCTTTATTTTTGAATTCTGCTTCACAATTGATTATTATGAAGTATTATTGATCTTGGATAAACTGTTATACGAATCCCTACTATTTGTCCTTCTGTCTCATTGGATTCGTTCTCTTTAAGATATTTTTCATCATCCTCAGTCCTAAATGATGATATTACTGAATATCTTTGGCCTGTAGTGCAAAGATGTATAATTACTTGATGAATATCTTTGGCCTGTAGTGCAAAGATGAACAGGTGTTGAGATGAACATGACCGACTGATGATACAAATGAATATCTTTGGCCTGTAGTGCAAAGATGAATATTTGGTTAAAGATGATTATTAATTGATGTTACAGGGATAAAATATTGATGATGGACTTTTAAATCTTAGAAGATAGTAGAATTCTTTCTCTACTTGACTCTTCTAATGGTTTGCTGTTTCCGCTGCAGTTGTTGATCTAAAACTTGTTGTCGATTATATTTTATCAGATTTTTTCCTGTTGAAGACTAACGATAATTTGTTGTATATTATCTTAGTCATAATATTCTTTACTGGGCTAGTTGAGCTCACCCTTTTCCTTTTTGTTCCATTTTTCTTCTCAGGAGGTGAGAACATAGCAGGATCTAGTCGGGGTATGGAGTGATGGTTCTAGAAAGATGTATTAGCAGTCCTCACTATTTCTGTAAAATCGTGTTTGAATAATTGTAATGAGGATTTATTTGAGTGTGGATATTGTCTAGAAGACAATATTTGTATTTAAACTCACAGTATGTGTTGTCGTATTTTGCACGATAATTATATTATTGAAGTTGTAGTTTACTTTCTGTACCATGTATTTGGCGACTCAGAATGGGTGTTGTATACCTATTCTGGGGGCGTCACACCACCAATTCTAGAACTTTCCACCAAAATGATTAACTCCGAAAATTCAACAATTTCTGAACCAGTCATCTCGTAAAATTCATAACAAATCATACGTTCATTTTTAACGGTTCAAAATTTGTGGACATATACTCAACTTATATATGTATAACATATCCAAATATTACCACGATCCAACAGTCGGATTAAAAATTATAACCCTCGTAAAATATCTCAAAAACCCTAATTTGATTTTTAATACCTCCGTTCCGACAAAAATACAGATAAAACACCTCAACATTAATTCTTTCATTTATAACCACATAAATAAATCCATCATTTATATCCACATAAAATAAATATTTCCTTATCATATGAATCAATAATTAATTATTCACAAATAATATTACAGAATCACATTTATGACAATCAGGCCGTTCCCAGGAAAGAGGGGGCTTTCCAATAAGAATTTCTCCTTACTGGCGCGCAATTAGGTGACCAAACCTCTCCTTAGACAGAACTTTCTTGACATTACCAATAATGTTATCTAATAATATTATTCAAATAATATGAATTATTAATCTGATAATGGAAAATACTGTGCAGTGACAATTATTTTTACAATAATAATATAAAATTTCAACGTATCAATTATTGAATCAATAAAATAAAATATTGAACAGTAATTACTGTAACAATTATTGAGTAGTGCTTTCTTACGTAAGAATCAATAATTTCAAAAATACTGTGCAATACCGTGTGCTACTGTGCAATAACACGTATTACTGTATTTTAACTACCGGGTATTCCAACAGTGTTAACTGTAACAACTACTCCATTATTTGTAAAAATTCAAATTTATCGTTTTCTTCATCCGACAGTTATTCTGTTATGTGGCCCACAAATGGCTGCGCCGTCGTACAAATATTCCCCGACAGAAAGAATATTCCACGACCAAACGAATATTCCCCGACAACAATGAATATTTTATAACCACTTGTGTATTTTGAAAAAAAATTTCATATATCACCCTTAACTTTAACATTTATCAATTTAACCATTTACTGAATAGTAATTTTAAGAAAAATTGAATACTTTTATTTCATAAAATTCGGGGTCTTACAGATTATATATTTCTTTGAGATATTAATATATCTGGCCTATAGTGCAAATATAAATTGCTGATGAATATATTTGGCCTGTAGTGCAAATATGAACTATTGTTGAATATCTTTGGCCTGTAGTGCAATGATGTCCTGTGGTTGAATATCTTTGGCCAGTAGTGCAAAGATGAATTGTTGATAAATATTTTTGGCCAGTAGTGCAAAGATGAATTGTTGATGAATATCTTTGGCCCGTAGTGCAAAGATGACATGTTGTTGAATATCTTTGGCCAGTAGTGCAAAGATAAACAGATGTTGAGATGAGCATGACCAACTGGTGATACAAATGAATATCTTTGGCCGTAGTGCAAAGATGAAGTTATTAGTATGATTATGAACATGAAATGTAATTTGGTATAACCATGATCTTTGATGTTTCAGGTAAAGATAGGTGATGAAAATTATCTTCGTCCTGGATGAGAAGAGGAATGTAGAACTACAACTATGATTATGAGTTATTCATATGATTGTGGACCCGAATTGTTGATTGATGTTACAGGAATAAAATATTATTGGTGGATTTTTAACATGGAGAAGATAATAGATTTTATATTCTATTTGACTCTTCTAATGGATTGCTCGTTCCGCTGCAACTATGGTTAAAAATTTTATCATCTACCATATGTTCTAAATCTCTGATTTAATTCTGTTGAAGGCTATTAGTAACTTATTTATCTTTAGTCATGATATTCTTTACTGGGCTAGTTGTGCTCACCCTTCTGTTTCACAATTACTTTCAGGTAATAAGAGTGTAGCTGGGTCGAGCGGGGGTAACAGGGGAATAGAACGGTGGTCATCATTTAGTAGTTATATTTGGTGAATCATCTAGGGTGAAGCGAACCCAACGTTGGAAGGGTGTTTTGTCACTATCATACAAGATGTCTAATGACATACAACCTCGTGTCATCATAAGACAGGGTTGTGCTCATCCACTTGCTGAGTATCTTTACGAGCACTACATATATAATCTTGGTGTTTGTTTGAAGTATAATTTTTAATTAGAGACAGTGGAGATAATGATATGTCAAGAGAAGACTCACCATTGGGAAGAATATGATAGTAATCTTCTCGTTTTTCTTTGGGGTCTATTAGGTCAACCAAGGATAATTCTGGGGTCTATTGTGTTTTTAAAATATTCAATTGACCCACTATAGTTTTTAAAAATGTACAATCAAATCATTCCGTCCATGCAATTTGACTATCAGACGTTAAAAAATTGGGCCAATTTTTCTACGTGACTTTTGAAAAATAATAATTAAAATAAGTTATTTCCTACGTGACAGCTGACTGGGCCACCGTCCCGGCCACCACACCACCACTCAAAAAGAGAAGAGCTCCAAAATCAATTTCTTTCAGTAACTCTGCCCAATGTGGTTTTAAAAATATTTTTATGTTTTATTTTTTCTTTCTTTTTCTTTACTTAAATATTTATAATAGGTATAATATTAATAAAATTTAATATTATAATATTTATAATATGTATATTTTATTTTAAAAATAAAAATAAAAATACTTTTATGTCTTAAAATACTTATAAAATTTTTAAAAATAAAAATAAATTTATGTTTTATTTTATTTCTTTTTCTTTACCTGTATCAATCTGGTGGTGTTCCCAAAATGCTTAATCAGTGCAATAAAATCCTTTTCTCCGCATCGAATATTATAGTTCTGGACATATTGGAGAAGGGTTTCAACGGCTTCGAAATTGCGAGCACGGGCGAGCTTGTAGATGAGCGAAGAGTAAGATGGGTAGTCGTGTTTGAAGCCCATCTGGTGGTATTCATGGAAGAGAGACAAAGCTTCATCTGGGTCTTGGATTTGTTTGAGGTCATTGAGAAAATGGATAGGTTTGTGAAGAAGGTTTCGAGTGGGTTTGTGAGGTCGTTCATGGCGAGGTCGTTGGCAGATGCACTTGGACCCAAATTTCTGGTTAAGCATCTATCTAAATCTCTAATCTGGATGAACTACAGAGTTATATTTCTCGATCATACAACACACAAATCTGAAATTGCTCGATCTTGCTCGATCTGAAATTGCTCGATCTGAAATTCCAGGGTTTTAATTTTGGTGAGGAAGAAGATGAACAGTAGAGGGCTTTGAGTTTGAATTAATTAAGAAAAAAATGAGGGTAAATAATGTTTTATTTATTTATGTTTGTAATTTGTATTATTTGTTTTTTTGTCTAAAAATTTCAAAAAAAAAATTTGGTCTAATTACCGTCAAATATATTCAATGTACATGGCAAAATTGTATTTTTATTTATTATTTTATTTTAGGCTTATTTTTTCATTTTGAAGGAGAAAGAAAACAGGAAATGAAAATATTATTAAAAAATGAATTAAAATATTTATTTTAATTTTATTATTATTATAATTATTTTTTGTCACATAATCGATGATTTTATTTTATTAATTTTTTTGTGTTGTAACATCAGAAAATAATGATTTTTTAATTATTTTTTTTCAATACCATGTGTGTAATTATTTGATGTCTGTCCAAGAATTATTAAAAAGTACTTTAAAACATAAAAATATTTGTATTTTTAAAAAATTTATAAGTATTTTAAAACATAAAAATATTTTTATTTTTAATTTTAAAATAAAACATATATATTATAAATATTATAATATTAATTTTTATTAATATTATAAATATTTAGGTAAAGAAAAAGAAAGAAAATAAAACATAAAAATATTTTTATTTTTAAAATTTTGTAAGTATTTTAAAACATAAAAGTATTTTTATTTTTATTTTTAAAATAAAAAATACATATTATAAATATTATAATATTAATTTTTATTAATATTATTCATATTATAAATATTTAGGTAAAGAAAAAGAAAGAAAATAAAACATAAAAATATTTTTATTTTTAAAATTTTTATAAGTATTTTAAAACATAAAAGTATTTTTATTTTTATTTTTAAAATAAAATATACATATTATAATATTAATTTTTATTAATATTATTCATATTATAAATATTTAGGTAAAGAAAAAGAAAGAAAATTAAACATAAAAATATTTTTAAAACTACAGTGGGGCCAATTACATTTTTTAAAATTGTAGTGGCTCAATAGTATTAAGAATTTGGATGACTGGTTTGACACGTAGGAAATAACTTATTTTATTTTATTTTTTCAAAAGCCACGTAGGAAAATTAAGCCAATTTTTTGACGTCCGTCTGCAAAATTGGACGGAATTGGTTGATTGAACATTTTAAAAATGTACAGTGAGCTAATTGAATATTTTAAAAGCACAGTGACTAATTGCTTAAAACACTACAACCACAGTGGTGAAAAAGTGTTTTTTGCCAATTACAAATAAAAATACATGAAATACAAATACAACATAACCCTCAAAGTATCACTCAACTTACACAAGTGATCTTAAGGCCATATTTGTTTGTAAGGATTATAATTCAAGGATTATAATCTCAAGACTATTATAATCCATGTGATTATAATATCGGGATTATAATACCTTATTGAACATTTTATTAAATAGTCCCCCATTTTAAGTTATTTTATAATCTCTTGACTAATAATCACAAGTTCAAATTTAGAAACATACAAGACACTAAAGATTAATAGTCTTAGGGGGTGTTTGATAAAAACTGAATGAATCTCTGAATCTGGATGAAAAAAGTTGTTTGATAATTGACATGTCTGAAACATATGATTAACAAATTATTGTTATTTTACACATTTAAAAAAAATTCAAAAAACTATTGTAAATTTATTTAATGTTACTTAATTTAATATTAATTAATATTATAAAAAAAATCATTCAGCCGCCAATTCAGTCAAAAAAATGAGACTAAATCATTCAGCCCAAATCGTCTGAATGGCTAACCGGTTCAGCCATTCAAACGATTTTTTCAAAAAAACAAACGCATTAAATGACTGAATCAGTCAGTCATTCAGTAAAAAAATAAACAGCCCTTTTTTCGAAGTATAAGCTTTACAAACAAACAGTCTAAACTATAAAAACTACCAAAAAAAAAACTTTTGTTTTTTTAATTGAGATCTACAAATGCATTACTTGGATGTAGCAAGGGACATGAATCATGATACTCTTTTGGACCTTTCTTTTACAAGTCCAATGGTGAGCAATGGTTGGTTCAGACCATAAATATCTCACTGCTCAAATAATTTGTTTGGGCGGCTCAGCATAAATGAAATTGTTCTAGATTTACTACTCGAATAATGTGATTTTTATGCTTCTTAGAAGAATTGATTTTGAATTTTATTGGCATGGCCTATTAGATTTCTGTTTTCCATCTTCAGCTGAATTCTCCGGTTCTATGTCAATTTCACTTCTTCTACTGTTTCTCTCTTGGATTATTTTAACATATTTTTACTAATTCTCTTCCCCTTCTCCTTAATAATTAATTTCTCCAGCTTGATATTTATAATATTAAAAAAGGCTTTTTGGATAATAGTAGTGATAAATCCTAGATAGAGTAGAAGCATACCCATAAGAAAAGATGAAGACTAGTTGCAGTGCAGTTTTTGAGATTTTGGTAGTCCTGAACGAAAAATGAAAACAAGACCCTACTCGAAATATTGTCTTCATTCAAAAAAATATAAAAATAAATAAATAAAAAATACAAGCTATATTCAAAAAAGTATTATTCCGAAACTTAAAACATAATAATTCGACTAAAACAAAATATATGAGAACTTCGTATACAACAAAATATATGAACACCCCCACCCCCAACAAAATATATTTACTCTTTCTCTCCATAAATTCTTTTAAATTATAGGAGTATTATATAATTTAATTTCCCCCACCCCCACCTCCACCAAAAAAAAAAAATAATATTTATTTTTAAGATGTTTGCTGAAATATCTTTTCGAGATCATTTGTTTTTGCTTTGTATTGAATTCCTTGATATTTCATGTGTTTACTTTAGAAGTGTATTTTTGGTCAGGCTATATATATATATTCTAATTATCCACTTTCAATCAAATATTACCTTGTTGGATAACTAAAAAGAAACAGATGCATTCAGATATGAATGCTGAATCTTCAAAACCACAAACACTGAAACCAAATGATAGCAGAGCCATATATATATATATATATATATATATATATATATATATATATATATATATATATATATATATATATAAAACTGTAAAATTATTATCATAGTTATTATCAATACTGATCATAATCATCATAGTTATTATCATATCCTTCCTCCCCATTTTCCAAATACCATTGATGTCCATTTGCTCCTTCAGCAGTACTATCATCAATATCTTCTTCGTATTGATCATCCTGGCTAGCCAAGTCTTCTCCTTCCTTATCTAAGTCATCTCCCTCATTTTCTTCTCTAACTTGTTCTTGTTCCTTGACGCTTCCACCTTGATAAGACTCAATATGGTTCTTTTTGGTATTCAGAGCCACAGCCACATCATCCTCGAAGAGTTTATCCAACGCATCAAAATTGACCATTGAACTCAATCGCTTCTTACTCAACTCCTCTCGGATAGCTTCTGCAGCCGTGTTAGCAGCACTAGCATTTTTAGCTTTGGTAGCTTGATTTTGTGTCCGTTTCTTTCTTGATTTTCCCATTGTTTCCCCAATATCTACTGCAGCTTTCTTTGCAGCTTGTTCACTAATATATTCCTTGTTCATTGCTTCCCATATAACCTTTTTATACTCAAATTCCTTTTCATTATTAAGGTACCCATTCACATCACCATCATCAACATCAGAAAGCTCATCTGTTTCATCACCCATACCATTCAAATCACTTTTAAACTTATCATTTTCACACCCTTTAATCAACCTCTTCATTTTAGCACGCTCAAAAGCCGGTGGATCCGATCCACCATTAAGTCCACCAGAAAGCTCAACAAACTCCTTATAACACACATTACAAAGTCCATGGCAATAAGGTTTCTCCCCTTTATGTTGGCAAATAACCCCCAAATTCCCCCCAAAATCTTGGCCTTTTAACCCACTTTCCTTCTCAAACTCCTTAGCATTCCTATTAAACTCATCAATCGTTAAGCTCCCAGACTCTGTATTCCCAAACTCAACCAACCTTTTCATCAATGTAGCTTCACAAACATGCACAACTTTCACAATATCCGACTTTCGACACCTAAATCCATGTGCAATTGCAGCTATATACACAGCTGCACCACATAACCCACTAGGTTTTCTTCCGGTCTGCATCCAATCTCGCTTCATACTAGCGATAATTCGCAATGCAGCCATCGAAACATTCATATTCCTCTCTTTCAACAAAGCACTCGTATATCGATGAATAAAAAGACTAGGATCAACCAATTTTTGAACAAACGAATGCATCTCCAAGCTCAAAACCTTACAAAGCTGTAAATAAATAGCCCCCAATTCATATACATTAATCCTCAACTCAATAGCAAAATCAACAAGTAAATACGGAATTTTATTTACCCTGCATGCAAGGTACAAGCAAGCAGCAGTAACCTTTTCAGATTCTCTTCCTCTAGTGAAATTACGCTCGGAAGCTATTTGATAAAATTTCCGAGCTTGTTCCATTGCAAAACCGTTGGAAATTCCTAATCTCGACCCCAAATTGTTAATGTGATAAGCTGCTCGCTGGTATGACTGAGAATAATACTCTTTGCCGACGCTTTTGACGAAGGTGGAGTCTGTTCGGATTTCACCTCCAGAACATTTTGTGAAATTCCGGTCATCAGAGTAGATGTCTCGAAGCATTACTTTCCCACAAATGGTGCAGCATAAGCGGCCGGAGTTGTGATCGGTCTCCGGTTTGCGATTTGTTTGACAATTATCACACCAAAACATTGTTTATAGTTCTAGGTATGAATTTTGATAATAAATTAGTGGAATATAAGATTGAGATTGTGTTCTTCAAAAGCCCTAATTAATAAAAACGCAAACGGTTGATTTCTATTTTGAATCGGCCATTGGTAGGAAAAGAAAATAAAACAAAAATGTTTCTGAGTTTTGATACAAAAAGAAAAGAATAGAAAATTTAAATTATAACAGAAAAAAAAATAAAAAATTTAAAGTTTTCTTTTATGTTGTTTCTGAGTTTTTAAATAAAAAAATTAAAAATTTTCTTTTCTTGTATTTTTGATTAAAAAAAAAAGAAAGAAAAATATCACTTTTATAAATTTACCTTTCTATTAATTATAACCATTGAACCATGAATAAAAATATGCAACCAATTAAGTGATATTATTCTAATTCGATTTTAACAGTCCAACCAATTAAATGATATCATAATTTATTTAATTATATTTAATAATATAGTTTTTAAGTAATTAATCTCTATAAAATTATATTTACCATATATTAATTAATATTATTAACACATAAATGTAAATACAATACAATAACTAATCATATAATTCAATTATTAAGTCTAAAAATAAAGCTTAATTACTATATTTAAGAAAATATTTATGAAACTACAAAAAAAAATTATCAACCATATAATAATTTGACAAAAAAGAACAACTGCTTATCCCAAATAATGAGTTTGTTTTAGAAGAAAATTGTTGATAACTATTTTCACACCAAAATTCTGTCCACACAAACATTTACAATTATTAGTCTCTGACCATGAAAAAAAAACATTGATGGCAAATTAGCAATGAGCACCCATAAATTATGTGTGGGTATTAGACATTATGAATTGAATGAATTTAAGCTATAAAAAATAGATGGAGTTGTCACATCTAAATGAAAATGAGCAAGTATTATAGATTTATACTTTTATTGATTTTAAAGACAATAAAAATTGAGTATACCAATTATATTGTTAAAATATTGGAGGAAACTAATTAATATCAAATTTTATAAATCATTATGTTCCGGAAAAATTATGATACTCAAATGGTTATTATATTAAAAATTGAGGATAATATGTGAATTATAAAAATATTATTTATTCTAATTTTTTTTCCGTCCAAATCAGGCCAATTTTGGACAAAAAACTTTGGCAGAAAAAATGTCAACCTTTTGTGAAATTCCGATCATCAGAGTAAATGTGGCGAGGGATTACTTTCCCACAAACGGTGCAACATAAGCTGTCGGAGTTGTGATCGGTCTCCGTTTGGCGATTTCTTTGACAATTATCGCACCAAAGCATTGTTTATAGTACTAGGTATGAATTTTGATAATAAATTAGTCGAATATACTATTAAGATTGAGATTTGAGATTGTGTTCTTCAAAAGCCCTAATTAATAAAAACGTAAACTGTTGATTTCGATTTTGAATCGGCCGACTTTACACACTGCTTCTGAGTACTGGTAAGAAAAGAAAACTGAAAGAAAACTTGTTTCTGAGTTTTGGTAGGAAAAGAAAAGAATAGAAAACTTAAATTAGAACAAAAAAAGAAATGAATAGAAAATTTAAAAAAAAATTTCTTGTGTTTTTGATGAAAAAAAGAGAAGAAAATATCACTTTTATAAATTTACCCTTCTATTAATTATAAACATTGAACCATGAATAAAAATATGCAACCAATTAAGTGATATTATTCTAATTTGATTTTAACAGTTCAACCAATTAAGTGATATCATAATTTATTTAATTATATTTAATAATATAGTTTTTAAGTAATTAATCTCTATAAAATTATATTTACCATTTATTAATTAATATTATTAACACATAAATCTAAATACAATAACTAATCATATAATTGAATTATTAAGTCTAAAAATAAAGCTTAATTACTATATTTAAGAAAAAATTTATGAAACTACAAAAAAAAAAATATCAACCATATAATAATTTGACAAAAAAAAGAGCTGTTTATCCCAAATAATGAGTTTGTTTTAAGAGAAAATTGTTGATAACTAATTTCACACCAAAATTTTATCCACACAAGCATTTACAATTATTAGGCTCTGAACATGAAAAAAACATTGATGGCAAATTAGCAATGAGCAACCATACATTATGTGTGGGTATTAGACCTTATGAATTGAATGAATTTAAACTACAAAAAATAGATGGAGTTGCCGCATCTAAATAAAAATGAGCAAGTATTATAGATTTATACTTTTATTGATTTTAAAAAGAATAAAAATTGAGTATACCAATTATATTGTTAAAATGTTGGAGGAAACTAATTAATATCAAATTTTATAATTCATGATGTTCCGGAAAAATTATGATACTCAAATTGTTATTATATTAAAAGTTGACGATAATATGTGAATTATAAAAATATTATTTATTCTAATTTATTTTCCGTCCAAATCAGGCCAATTTTGTACGAAAAATTTTGGCAGGAAAAGTGGCCAAGTTTTATATACATATATATTTTTTTCCGTTTATTAAAAAATTCAGAAATATAAGAATTGGTAAGAAAACTTAAATTTTTCGTCAATTTTTTTTTTTTTCTATCCATTTTAAAACTCACAAGAGAAATCTAGGCTTTCTTGATGCACAAGAAATAATTTACTGAAAAGTAGAAACAAACAAAAAGGCCAGCTATAAATTGAAAGGTTTGAGTCGGTTGATATGGGATGGGTAAAATCGTAAAACCAATGCACAAGCCTACCCGAATTCAAATTTGAAATTATATGATCCGGTAACCAATCTAAGCGACTTACATGGTTTCAATCAAGCGTAGTATAATGGGCTTTCAGCCCATCAAAATACTCAAATACACCCACTCTAAATAGTTTTATGCTGATATTTTTTGTTATTTATAAAAAGTTTGCACCGTGAATACACGAGCGATATCGTGATCCTGGCATAAAATAAAGATAATTTTACTTAATAGTAGTATTTTTTTTAGTGATGTATCACAATATTAACATGACTCGTGTATACCATGACATGGAATAAAATTTTAAAAAATTAATATTTTCACAAGTAAAAATATTAGTTTTACAAGATCTTCCTCAATGAATAATAAGTGAGATTCACTTTCATGTGCAGTGGCGAAGCCACATAGGGTTCTATGGGGTCAATCGCCCCCACTGGAAAAAAAATTTATTTTATAATATAAGGTAAATTTTAAAATTTTTAAGTATTATATATAAATTGACCACATTAAAATTTTATAAATTTTCTATTATACGGGGTCAAATTTAAAATTTATAACTTTGTTAATCAAATTTTAATCACATATAACTCATATTCTCTTAATATATGTATCTCTCTATAATATTTTAAACTAAATAATAATATAATTTATATTATTTTTAAAAATAAATAATGAATTACTTACTTATGAACCGCTGTGATTAAAAAAGTCTAGTATGAGTCAGTATAGAGTATGTATACCATATATTATTACTTATTATACTTTTATTGTAATATAGTATATATATATATATACTCGAAAGTATAAAATATTAAAAAAAAAGTGGCTCAGGGGCGCTGCCCCCGAACCCCCACCAGATTATTTTTAGTTGAGTAATAATTTCGACCCCACAGACAAAACTTTCTGGCTTCGTCACTGCTCATGTGAGAGATGATCTTGTAGAACTAATATTTTTACTTGTGAAAAATATTAATTCCCAAACTTTAACTTCGAAATAATGTGCTTTATTTGTAAATTAAAATCAATTGATGAAGAAACAAAATGCGAGGAGTCCAAAATATAACTCTCAACAAGGATAATTATACATTTCACTTTCATTGAAGGGCACTTTAGGATATTTCACCATATGATAATGTCAATAAATGGAGGTAGGCCTGATAATTTTATCCAAATCTGCATGCCCATCAATCCCGATCTTAATGACACTCAATTTTTTAAACTATGTGATCATGTTTGCTTGTAAGAATTATAATCCCGGATTATAATCTATGTGATTATAATTCTAAAGCTATTAATTCTAAAATTAAATAGTCATAGTCACGTGTTTATTTTTTATGTGATTATTCATGTGATTACTTAAAAAAATCTCATGTTATGTTTATTTTTTTCCGGATTAATTAAAAAATTAGATTAAAAAATATCGTTTTGACTATTATACCCTTACCAATAATAACATATTTTAAACTTATTTATACATCAAAAAATGATTAACAATTGATTAGAAACTTTTAAATAAGTGCTTATATTATTCAATGATCAACGGAAAAAACCTACCACCACCCCTTACCCCCTATCCCTATCCCCCACCACCACCCCCACCCCCACCCCACCCCCCACCTCCACTCCCACTCTCACAAAAAAAATAAAAATATTTATTGATTATGTAAAAGCCTCACGCCAACCCCCTACACCCTACCACCCCACCCCTACCCCTACCCCTACCCCTACCCCTACTCTCCTACACCACCCCCACCTTACCCCACCCCCTACGCCACCCCACCCCTTACACCCTCCATCCTCCCTACCCCTACATCCCCACTCCATACCCTCACCCCCATCTCACTCCAAAAAAATAATATCTATTGATTATGTATACAACCCCCACTCCTACCCACCACCCCGCACCAAAAAATAAAATAATATTTACGGATTATGTATACAACCCCTACCCCCCGCCCCTAACCCCACCCCTTCCCTACCTCTGTCCTTCCCCCTCCCTCACCACACCCCCACCCTCTAACCCCATACCCCTACCCCACCCCTTCCCTTCCCCTATACACCCACTGTAAGGCCCCAACTTTTATAAATAAAGATGAATTTTTCTATAAATATCATTTTTGAATATTATGAAGTTAATTTGATATAATGTTATAGTTGTGGGTAATATTTATAAATTTTGCAAAGTACGCAAGTTGTTATATAATATTCGATTGGTCGGGGAATATTCGTTTTAACAGAAAATATTCGTACAACGACACAATCATTGGTGGACCCCACAACGGAATTATTGTCGGATTGAGAAAACGACAAAAATATTTTATTAAAAATAACGGCGAAAGTTTTACCATTGATACTGTTGAACTACTCGGTAGTAAAAGTACAGTAATACGTGTGGTTGCATAGTAGCACACGGTATTGATTATTAATACTTATGTGAGAAGTCACTCAGTTTGATTCAATTATTGTCAGTTAATAATATGAATTATTTAGCGATAATGAAGTTTTATTTTATTCGTATTATTAACGTAATAAAACAGAAACATCTTTTTATATAAAACAGAATACTTTATTAAAGTTATTCTATAAATAGAATATATTATATTTTATTTAAAAGATTTTTCTTTAAATATGGACCGTCAGATTAAAGTAATCAATCTGGACCGTTCATGGATTAGTTACTATGCATTCTATTTTTCTATAAATAGCAGCTCATTCCTTCATTATTTCTTACGAATTCACTGAACTCTAGAGAGAGAAACTATAGAGAGAGAAGAAAAATATTCTGCTACTTAACTACTTCCTTATTTCAGTTCTTCTTTAAAACGGTAAGGGGTGTTATTCTTTCTTATTCATGAAGAAAACTGTTGTTATTCCATTTCTTATTATTCTGGTGGAATAACCTGTATACGCGGTCTACCCTATAATTTGTGGCATTCTTCTATTATTCTATTGGAACATCCTGTCTGTGTATTTTACACCGGACTTGGTTCCGTCTTTATTATTATTCTGTTGGAACATCCTGTCTGTGTGTTTTACACCGAACCTGGTTCCGTCTTTATTATTATTCTGTTGGAATATCCTGTCTGTGCGTTTTACGCCGGACCTGGTTCTGTCTTTATTATTATTCTGTTAGAATATCCTGTCTGTGCGTTTTACGCCGGACCTGGTTCCATTATTTATTATTTTGTTAGAATAACCTGTCTGTGCGGTCTATCGCATGCATGGTGATTTTTTTTGTTATTCCATTCTTTATTATACTCAGTTGGTTAAGTTTTGACTTCTATACTCCATGAAATTTGTGGAATATCCTTGATAATTGCGTTTCATCCAGTATCTTTTCATGAAAATATTCTTCTAAGCATTCTTGAATTTTACTCCACAAAGTAGTATCATATTGACAATTTGGACGTTGTTAATTCTTGGATAAATTAATTCTTGAACTTATTTTATTAAATTCTTATATCATTGTCATCATCTTCATGTTTATAAAATGTTAAAAGTCATCTGTGGCCTGTAGTGCATAGATGGACTTGGTATGATTATGACCAGGGATCATTCGGTATAATCATGACCGTAATATTACAAATGATGTGGTAAGAGTCCTCATTGGCCCGTAGTGCATTGATGGACAGTTGTTGGCATGATCATGACCATTACTGAATACACGAATATCCTTGGCTGTAGTGAAGGGGTGATTAGATGATGTGGATTATTTTATTAAGCTGAGTCCCAGCAATAACAGTGTTGAAAAACCTTTTAAATCATAGAAGATAGTAGATTTTATTTTCTACTTGACTCTTTTAATGGATTGCTTATTCCGCTGCACTTAAACTTGATGTTCGTTATATTTTATCAGTTTAACACTGTTGAAGGCTAATGATAATTTATTCTGCATTATCTTAGTCATAATATTTCTTACTGGGCTAGTTGAGCTCACCCTTTCTTTCATTGTTCTCTTCAAAAAATGAGAATATATGTAACGACCCCAAAATAGGTCCATTCCATCCAACCCATTCTGAGTCGCCAAATATATGGTACAGAAAATAACTACAACTTTATTACAACAATTGAGCTCTGATACCAAATGTGACACATGTCCCAACCGTGGACAGCACCTCACAATGGCACCTTACATAAAGGTATAGTCAAAGACTGTTTTAGAAATTAGAATCTTTGGGAAGTGCTCAAAGAAACTTTTGTACATGGGAGGCCATACTTCTAGGTTGTGATAGATATCATATGGCTACAAAATTATCCTTGGTTGACCCAATATACCCCAAAGAAAAACGAGAAGATTACTATCATATTCTTTCCAATGGCGAGTCTTCTCTTGACTTATCATTATCTCTACTGTCTCTAATTGAGAATTATACTTCAAACAAACACCAAGATTATATAGGTAGTGCTCGTAGATATACTCAGCAAGTGGATGAGCACAATCCTGTCTTCTGATGACACGAGGTTGTATGTCTTTAGACATCTTGTGTGATAGCGGCAAAATACCTTCCAAACGTTGGGTTCGCTTCACCCTAGATGATTCACCAAATATAACTACTAAATGATGACCACCGTTCTATTCCTCTATTACCCCCGCTCGACCCAGCTACACTCTTATTACCTGAAAAGAATTGTGAAACAGAAGGGTGAGCACAACTAGTCCAGTAAAGAATATCATGACTAAAGATAAATACGTTATCAATAGTCTTCAACAGAATTAAATCAGAGATTTAGAACATATGGTAAATGATAAAAATTTCAACCATAGTTGCAGCGGAACGAGCAATCCATTAGAAGAGTCAAATAGACCATAAAGTCTATTATCTTCTCCACATTAAAAGTCCATCAATAATGTTTTATCCCTGTAACATTAATCAACAGTTTCTTTTCACAATTATATGAATAATTCATAATCATAATTGTAATTCTAAATTCCTCTTCGCATCCAGGACGAAGATAATTTTTCTCACATGTCTTTACTTGAAACATCAAAGATCATGGTTATACCAAATCACAGTTCCTGTTTATAATCATACTAACAATTTTATCTTTGCATTACGGCCAAAGATATTCATCAACAGACCATCTTTGCACTACAGGCCAAAGATATTCAACAACAGGTCATCTTTGCACTACGGGCCAAAGATATTCATAAACAATTCATCTTTGCACTACAGGCCAAAGATATTCCTCAACAGTTCATATTTGCACTACAGGTTAAATATATTCATCAACAGTTCATATTTGCACTACAGGCCAAATATATTAATATCTCAAAGAAATATATAATCATTTCAAAATTTATATAAACAATAATTATAACCATGTTGATCAATTCACCTTTGCACTTAAGCTAAAGATATTCAATTATAAATTCAATGGTCATGATCATATCAGTCAACCATTCAAGTTTGCACTACTGGCCAAAGAGAACCCATAGTCATGATCATACCAAAAATCTACCCATCTTTACGCTCAAGTCAAAGAGAAATATCATCATTAGGATTATAAAAATGTCATATATAATAGTAAAATCAATATAATCAAAACATCTAGATTTAATCTTAAGAGTAATATTCATAAATCAACTATAATTTGGTTAGAAAAAGAAACTAATTTTGTCGTGAATAGTAACTCGTGAATAGTAAATTCGACACAAAAAGGTAAAAATTCCACAATAAAATACATACCAATATTTCGGTATAATGATATTGAAAGAATAACATTTCTTAAATTTATAAATAATTTATTTTAATTATTTACACTTTACTAAATAATGTATTTAATCATCCTAAAATGCCAAACTCATAAGATTTCATTACCAATAACCAAAATCCTCATCAAAAGTCTGCATATACCTCATATAGGATTTTCAAGCCATAAAATCATATTTTCCAATTTTCTTACTTTACATAACATATTTAATTCATTTGCTCATAACTAGTCTATTTTTATGAAAAATACCAAATCAGTTCCAAAAATATTTTTTTTCTGTGATTTTAGCAGAATATAGTCTCATATTGAACATATATTTTTCTCAGAATTTTTAAAATTCATTTACTATTTTTCACATGACCAAAACTGCCGAATATTTAGATATTTATAAAAAATTGTACTTTTATCCAAAAATTTCAAAATTTACAGAGTATACTTCTATCATATACATGTACTTCCAATAAAAATTTCACCAATTTTAGAGTTAACCACAAGGAGTTATAAGCGGTTACTTTTAAAATAGTCTTTTCTCATAAAATTCACAACTCTCAATCTATACATCCAAAAATCGCCATTTTTGGACACAATCAAGAAAACTCATCAAATTATCGTTTCAAATTTTTCCAGAATTTTTGAAGTTCAGAAAAATTACGAAACTGAAAAATATAACAACCCTTAAAATCCCTTACTATCCCTTACCTCAAAATAGCAGCACTTCTGACCGGATATCGGATATAAAGCTGAAGGAAAACTTGCACTGATGAATAGCAACTCACCAAGTATCTAAATACTCATAAAATATACTCAATAATCTAGAGAGAAAAAGAGAGAAAACTTGTTTCTGGTGTGATTTTTAATTCTAACTTAGCCCTCTATTTATAGGAAATTGTTAGCACGCCGAAGCAGACTTAACCTGTAACCTGATGGCTTTACCTGCTACTACTTCCACCCACCACATTTGAATAAAAATCTCAGCACATTTCTTCACCAACCAAGAGTGGGGCCCACCAATTCTAAAATTTTCCACCAAAATGACAAATTCCGCAACTTCTACAATTTCTGAACCAGTCATCTCGTAAAATTCATAACAAATCATACATTCATTTTTAACGGTTCAAAATTTGTGGACATATACTCAACTTATATATGTATAACATATCCAAAAATTACCACGATCCAACGGTCGGATTAAAAATTATAACCCCCGCAAAATATCTCAAAAATCCTGATTTTTAATACCTCCATTCCGACAAAAATACTGATAAAAACCTCAACATTAACTCCTTCATTTTTAACGACAAAAATATATCCCTCATTTATATCCACATAAAATAAATATTTCTTTATCATATAAATCAATAATTAATTATTCACAAATAATATTACAGAATCACAATAATGACAACCAGGCAGTTTCCAGAAAAGAGGGGGCTTTCCGATAAGGATTTCTCCTTACTGGCGCGCAATTAGGTGACCAAACCTCTCCTTGACAGAACTTTCTAGACATTGCCAATAATCCTATCTAATAATATTATTCAAATAATATGAATTATTGATCTAATAACGGATATACTGTGCAGTGATAATTATTAAAACAATAATAATATAAAATATCAACGCAGCAATTATTGAATCAATAAAAAAAAATATTGAACAGTAATTACTGTAACAATTATTGAGTAGTATCTTCTCACGTAAGAATCAATAATTCAAAAATACTGTGCAATACCGTGTGCTACTGTGCAATTACGCGTATTACTGTATTTTAACCACCGGGTATTCCAACAGTGTTAACGGTAACAACTACGCCGTTATTTATAAAAACTCAATTTTGTCGTTTTCTTCATCCAATCGCTTTCCGTTATGGGGCTCACAAATAGCTGCGCCGTCGTACGAATATTCCCCGACAGAAAGAATATTCCACGACCAAACGAATATTTCCCGACAAAATGAATATTTTATAACCACTTGTTTATTTTAAAAAATATTCATATATCACCCTTAACTTTAACTTTTTATCAATTTAACCATTTACTAAATAGAAAAATTGAATACTTTTATTTCATAAAATTTGGGGTCTTACAATATAGCTGGGACGAGTCGGGGAACGGAGTGATGGACCAGATGATAGTATTAGTAGTCCTCACTATTCTATTAAATAGTGTGACAATAATTGTAATGAGGACTCATTTTGAGTTTGTATAGTCTCTAGTAGACAATAATTGTATTCAAACTCACAGTTATGTTTTGTCGTATTATACACGACAGTTGTATTAGTAAGTTGTATTTGTATTCCGTACCATGTATCTAACGATCCAAGATGGGTGATGTATACCTAATTTTGGGGGCATCACAGTTGGTATCAGAGCTTAGGGATATGATCCCTAGCTAAGATGTGAGAATAGAACTAGGAGGGGAGAGATGGGGAATTCCTTCGCTAGTATGACCTACCTAAGTTTATTTGCATGGTACTTAATTGGTTGGTCAGAATATAAGGATAATATATGACATATCAATTAACTTTTATTTTGTGGCAGTATCTAAAAATTGCATCTGAGAATGTTGAGAATAGCAATGGAGCACAGGCGACTGTTGATTCACCACATATCAATAATCGGGATAATGTGCATCAGGAAGGCGATAATCCTCATGCAAACAACGATACTGACCAAATGATGAATGATAGAATGTTCAGAAGCTTTATGCAGTTCATGCAACAGCAGGCGAGAGTGGCTCCTGTTCAAAATGTAGGTGAAAATACTGAAAACTCTCGGACGGTCACCGCTAAACAGTTCATGGAGCTGGGACCACCGGAGTTTAAGGGAGAGCCAAAACCACTTATAGCGGAAACATGGATAAAACAGATCACCAAGATATTTGATGTCTTGGGATGCTCCGAGGAGCAAAAGGTTCCTTTTGCCGCCTTTATGTTGCGAGGAGAGGCAGATTACTGGTGGGAATCGATTAAGCGTACTCAACCTGCCGCACTGAAGATGTCTTGGGAGAAGTTCTAAGAGCTGTTCAATGACAAATACTTTCTCGAAAGTGTTCGACACATGAAGGAGGTGGAGTTCATTAAATTGGAGCAGAATAATATGACCGTGTCGCAGTATGAGGCTAAATTTGCTGAGTTGTCCCGGTTTGCGTCCCACTTGGTGGATAATGAAGAGCGAATGACGCGAATGTTTTTGCGAGGTTTGAAACCTGAGATACATCAACATCTTATTTCTCATAAACTGTGTTTGTATTCAGATGTTGTGAATAGGGCTCAGTTAGTGGAGCGCGATAACGAGTCAACGCAACCAAAAGAGAGCAGTCGGCAAAATGATAATACCAGTAAGAGCAGTCATCGAAGCGGTGACAACAAGCGTGGTGGGAATCAACATGCCAGAAATGGTAACCACTTCGGTGGTAATCAGGGCCAAAGCAATAAGAATGGTCATTTCAAGAAGAGGAGATTCAACAATGATGGAAAGACGTCAGCACCAGCACCCGTTGTTAAGGAAGGAGAACGACCACCTATCATATGTTTCAAATGCAGAGGGAAGGGGCACATCAGTCCAAACTACGTGATGCCGTCTAAAGCATGTTATAATTGTGGAAGAGAAGGTCATTTAGCTCGATTTTGTCGTTTACCAAAAATAAGTTTAGCCAGGATGGAGGCACCAAAGGCCGTCCCAGAAAAGTCAAAACCGGTAGTGCAAGGGAGAGCGTTTGTTGTGACCTCCCAGAAAGCAAGTAACCCGAATGAGGTCATCACGGGTAAGCTTATCATAAACTCTAACGAAGTCTAAACTTTATTTGATACCGGTTCTACCTATTATTTTATTTCTCCTACTTGCGCTCATCGATTAAATTTGACTCCGGAGAAATTAAACTTTGACTTATCTGTTGAAATTCTATTGGGAGAAACCTTCATTACATCCACGGTTTATAAGTCTTGTTTGGTTCAAGTTGGTACCCACACATTACCTATCGATCTGATTTCATTAAAAATACTTGCATTTGACGTGATTCTAGGGATTGATTGGTTAACTACTCATCATGCAAAAATTAATTGTTTTCGTAAGGTTGTTAGCTTTCATATTCCTAATCGACCTATTATGCGAATTCAAGCAACTAAACCATTAAAATTAATTGCTGTCATCTCAAGCCATAAAGCTATTCATTTATTGAAAAATGGATGTCAAGCTTTCTTAGCTCATGTCACGGATCTAAACAAAAATACGTCAGTTTTGAATGATATTTCTATTTTTAATAAATTCCCTGATGTATTCCCTGAAGAACTTCCTGGCCTACCCCCAGAGCGTGAAATTGAATTTTGTATCGACCTTGAAACCAATACAAAACCCATTTCCAAAGCCCCATATCGAATGGCTCCTATTGAACTTCAGGAGTTAAAGATCCAATTGCAGGAATTGTTAGACATTGGCTTTATTCGTCCTAGTACTTCTCCTTGGGGTGCTCCTGTTCTATTCGTGAAGAAGAAAGATGAAAGTATGCGACTTTGTATTGATTATCGGGAGTTGAATCATGTCACCATAAAAAATAGGTACCCATTGCCACGTATTGATGACCTGTTTGACCAGTTGTAAGGAGCACAATTCTTTTCAAAGATCGATCTTCGTTCTAGATATCATTAGCTGAAGGTTAGAACTGAGGATATTCCAAAGACGGCTTTCAGAACTCGGTACGGGCATTATGAATTCCTAGTCATGTCCTTTGGATTGACTAATGCTCCTGCTGCCTTCATAGATATGATGAACCGGGTATTCAAGGAATATTTGGATCACTTTGTGGTCGTCTTTATTGATGACATCCTTATTTATTCCAAAAGTCGTGAAGATCATGAGCAACACTTGAGGCTGGTACTCCAAAAGCTTCGTGAATACAAGCTTTATGCCAAGTTGAAGAAATGCGAGTTCTGACTGGAGGAGGTAGCATTTCTTGGGCACGTAGTATCAAGTCGTGGAATATCTGTTGATCCGGCAAAGATTGAAGCTATTCAAAGCTGGGAGCAACCTAAATCAGTAACCGAAGTACGTAGCTTTCTCGGTTTAGCTGGTTATTATCGGAGATTCGTGGAAGGATTTTCTCGAATCGCTACTCCACTAACTCAGCTGACTCGAAAAGATACAAAGTTCGGTTGGAGCGAATAATGTGATAAGAGTTTTCAAGAACTCAAGAGGAGACTTATTTCAGCACTTGTTCTAACAATACCATCTGGCTCAGAGGGATTTGTCATCTACAGTGATGCTTCGAGCAAAGGGTTGGGATGCATTCTCATGCAACATGGAAAAGTCATAGCCTATGCATCAAGACAACTCAAGGAATATGAGAGGAATTAGTCTACTCATGATCTAGAGTTGGCAGCTGTTGTCTTTGCATTTAAAATTTGGAGACATTACTTGTATGGGGAGAAGGTGGAGATCTTTATGGATCATAAAAGCCTCAAATATTTTTTCACTCAAAAGGAACTCAACATGCGACAACGACGTTGGCTTGAACTGTTGAAAGATTATGATCATACCATTCAATACCATCCTGGAAAAGCGAACGTGGTAGCTGACGCATTGAGTAGAAGATCATATGCAAGTACGAGTGCGATATTGTCAGCACAAAGGCCCATTTTATGTGACTTGCAAAGGATGGATATAGAGTTAAAGACTCCAAGGACCCATGTGATGATGGCGAATATACGAGTAGAACCGACTTTAATTGATAAAGTTAAAGCTGTTCAAGCTACAGACCTGGAGTTGATGCGTATGAGGAAGAAAGTGCAAGAAGGTGCTATGCCGGAAGCAAGAATCGATGTAGAAGGAATACTTCGAGTCAACTCCAGACTTTATGTTCCTAACGACCCTGATTTAAAGTATGAAATCATGATGGAGGCGCACAACACACCGTTTACAATCCATCCTGGGAGTACCAAAATGTATCATGATCTTCGTCATACATTTTGGTGGAGCAATATGAAGCGAGAGATAGCACTGTTTATCTCAAGGTGTCTAACTTGTCAATTAGTCAAAGCGGAGCATCAAGTACCAAAAGGTCCATTGCAACCACTTGAAATTCTAAAATGGAAGTGGGAGCACATTACCATGGATTTCGTTACCGGTCTTCCTAAGGTTTCTCAAGGTATTGATGCGATTTGGGTTATTATTGATAGATTGACCAAGTCTGCTCATTTTTTACCGATACGAGAAACTTATACACTTGAACGTCTTGCTCGTATGTACATAAATGAGATTGTAAGACTGCATGGTATGCCAGTATCCATAGTTTCTGACCGAGACCAAAGATGCACTTCACGATTTTGGGTTAGCTTACAAAAAGCTATGGGCACGAATTTACGATTTAGTTTGGCATATCATCCTCAGACGGACGGATAATCAGAGAGGACTATTCAAACTCTGGAAGATTTATTAAGACTCTGTGTCCTTGACTTCAAGGGAAGTTGGGACAACTTCTTATCATTGGTGGAGTTTTCCTACAACAACAGTTATCAAGCAAGTATTGGCATGGCTCCATTCGAAGAGTTGTATGGAAGAAAGTGTCGTTCTTCAGTATGCTGAGATGAGGTGGGTGAAGCAACGTTGTTGGGACCGGAGTTGGTACGTATGACTACAGAAAAGATTCAAACGATCCGACAACGTATAAAAACCTCACAAGATTGACAAAAGAGTTATGCTGATCTTCATCGAAAGGACGTGGAATTTGATATAGGAGATCATGTGTTCTTACGTGTTGCTCCATGGAAAGGATTTACGAGATTTGGAAAGAGAGAAAATCTCAATCCTCGATTCATCGGTCCATTTTTAATCCTCGATCGAGTAGGAACTGTTGCTTATAGACTCGCTTTACCGCCAAGTATGTCTCGTGTTCATAACGTTTTTCATATATCCATGTTACACAAATATATGGAAGACCCGAACCACATTATTGAGTTAGAACCGGATGAAATAGCGGAGGATTTGACGTATGAAGAAGTTCCTGTTCAAATATTGGATAAGAAGGAACATATTCTACGTTCCAAGGTTATACCTCAAGTCAAAGTTTTGTGGAGAAATCACAATGTTGAGGAAATGACTTGGGAGTTATAATCTGAAATGAAGTCAAGGTATCCTTACCTCTTCGACATACCAGGTACGTACCCTAATTTCGAGGGCGAAATTTCATAAGAAGGGGAGGTTGTAAGACCCCAACTTTTATAAATAAAGATGAATTTTCTATAAATATCATTTTTGAATATTATGGAGTTAATTTGATATAATGTTATAGTTGTGGATAATATTTATAAATTTTGCAAAGTACGCAAGTTGTTATATAATATTCGATTGGTCGGGGAATATTCGTTTTAACAGGAAATATTCGTACAACGGCACAATCATTGGTGGACCCCACAACGGAATTATTGTCGGATTGAGAAAACGACAAAAATATTTTATTAAAAATAACGGCGGAAGTTTTACCATTGATACTGTTGAACTACTCGGTAGTAAAAGTACAGTAATACGTGTGGTTGCATAGTAGCACACGGTATTGATTATTAATGCTTATGTGAGAAGTCACTCAGTTTGATTCAATTATTGTCAGTTAATAATATGAATTATTTAGCGATAATGAAGTTTTGTTTTATTCGTATTATTAACGTAATAAAACAGAAACATCTTTTTATATAAAACAGAATACTTTATTAAAGTTATTCTATAAATAGAATATATTATATTTTATTTAAAAGATTTTTTTTAAATATGGACCATCAGATTAAAGTAATCAATCTGGACAGTTCATGGATTAGTTACTATGCATTCTATTTTTCTATAAATAGTAGCTTATTCCTTCATTATTTCTTACGAATTCACTGAACTCTAGAGAGAGAAACTATAGAGAGAAACTATAGAGAGAGAGAGAAGAAAAGTATTCTGCTACTTAACTACTTCCTTATTTCAGTTCTTCTTTAAAACGGTAAGGGGTGTTATTCTTTCTTATTCATGAAGATAACTGTTGTTATTCCATTTCTTATTATTCTGTTGGAATAACCTATATACGCGGTCTACCCTATACTTGGTGACATTCTTCTATTATTCAGTTGGAACATCATGTCTGTGTGTTTTACACCGGACCTGGTTCCGTCTTTATTATTATTCTGTTGGAACATCCTGTTTGTGTGTTTTACACCGGACCTGGTTCCGTCTTTATTATTATTCTGTTGGAATATCCTGTCTGTGCGTTTTACGTCGGACCTGGTTCCGTCTTTATTATTATTCTGTTAGAATATCCTGTCTGTGCGTTTTACGCCAAACCTGGTTCCATTATTTATTATTCTGTTGGAATAACCTGTCTGTGCGGTCTATCGCATGTATGGTGATTTCTTTTGTTATTCCATTCTTTATTATACTCAATTGGTTAAGTTTTGACTTTTATACTCCATAAAATTTGTGGAATATCCTTGATAATTGCGTTTCATCCAGTATCTTTTCATGAAAATATTCTTCTAAGCATTCTTGAATTTTACTCACAAATCTGTATCATGTTGACAATTTGGACGTTGTTAATTCTTGGATAAATTAATTCTTGAACTTGTTTTATTGAATTCTTATATCATTGTCATCATCCTCATGTTTATAAAATGTTAAAAGTCATCTGTGGCCTGTAGTGCATAGATAGACTTGGTATGATTATGACCAGGGATCATTCAGTATAATCATGACCGTAATATTATAAATGATGTTGTAAGAGTCCTCATTGGCCCGTAGTGCATTGATGGACAGTTGTTGGCATGATCATGACCATTACTGAATACACGAATATCCTTGGCCGTAGTGCAGGGGTTATTCGATGATGTGGATTATTTTATTAAGCTAAGTCCCAGCGATAACAGTGTTGAAAAACCTTTTAAATCATAGAAGATAGTAGATTTTATTTTCTACTTGACTCTTTTAATGGATTGCTTGTTCCGCTGCAGTTAAACTTGATGTTCGTTATATTTTATCAGTTTAACACTGTTGAAGGCTAATGATAATTTATTCTGCATTATCTTAGTCATAATATTTCTTACTGGGCTAGTTGAGCTCACCCTTTCTTTCACTGTTCTCTTCAGAAAATGAGAATATAGCTGGGACGAGTCGGGAAACGGAGTGATGGACCAGATGATAGTATTAGTAGTCCTCACTATTCGGTTAAATAGTGTGACAATAATTGTAATGAGGACTCATTTTGAGTTTGTATAGTCTCTAGTAGACAATAATTGTATTCAAACTCACAGTTATGTTTTGTCGTATTGTACACGACAGTTGTATTAGTAAGTTGTATTTGTATTCCGTACCATGTATCCGACGACCCAAGATGTGTGATGTATACCTAATTTTGGGGGCGTCACACCCACCCCTTCCCCTATACCCCCACCCCTACCCCTACCCCTACCTCCTACCCTTACACCCACCCTTAACCCCTACCCCCTACCCCTTACCCCTACGCCCACCTCTACCCCCACCCTCCATGCCCTACCCCTACCCCCAACCCTACCCCATACCCCCACCCCTATGCCCTACCCCCTACCCTATCCCGACCCCCAACCCTACTCCTATCCCTATCCCCATCCCCTACCCCCACCTCATACCCCTACCCCCTAAATAATATTTACTAATTATGTATACACCTACACCCTCGCCCAGCCCAAAAAAAAATAATATTTACTGATTATGTATACATTTTCACTCGCCCATCCTCCACCCCCGACCCCCCAACCCCACCCCCACCCACACTCAAAAAAAATAATATTTGGTGATTATATATATACCCTACCTCCCACCCTGCCCACCCGCCAACCCCCCTCCAAAAAAAATTAATAATATATAATCTTTGTACCAGTAAGTTTTAAGTTGTTAATAATAATAATAAAAATTATAGGATATGATGGTCATTTTAGAAAAAGATTGAGGTTAATTTTGTCTAGCAATTTTTAATCCCAAATGGTAGGGATTATAATAACAGGTAGAACATGATATTAAATAATCCCTCATCTTAAACTATTTTATAATCCCAGGACTAATAGTCTCATGTTCAAATTTAAAAATAAACAAGATATTTGAGATTAATAGTTCTATCCTAAGTGTAATAATTGCAAACAAACATAGCCTATAGGATTAGGATCAGGTATATGATATTCTCTTTAGCCCCGCCAATATATATATATATATATATATATATATATATATATATATATATATATATATATATATATATATATATATAAACGGATCTAAAGCATATCTCTTTGAAGATGAACGGAAGAATATGGAGAATGGTCTCTGAACCATACAAGTCCCGTTGTCAGGCCTAAATAGAGGTATACATTTTATAATTATGTAAGTTTCTCAATTTCAACTACTTGCATAGGGAGGCTTAGATTCTATAGAGTTCAACCAGCATTGGGCTTTAGTTAAGCCTATATCCATTTTAGAATAGGATTTTTTAGCCCAACTCATAGAGAGTTATGTCACTTGGCCTGAACCATTTCTTCTATTCTGTTTAGTGATGCGTTTTTCCTTTTAGGATTTGCTTTCTATTTTATATGGAGTTGTGCTAAGTTCATTTATCTTATTAGATCTTATCTTTTGTACTATGTGAACGTTCAGATTGCATATCATGCAAGTATTTCATTATCAGAGTTTTTCCATATATATATATATATATATATATATATATATATATATATATTATAACTCTAGAGAGATAGAGCTCCCTCGTATTATAATCAGTGCAAACTTGGATCGTTATAACCTACGAAGCTCGACATAAACTAAATTTTCATGTTACAACAATGTTAACAGTATAAAAGTTGTTTAATATCATATTAATTAAAGTTATTTGCATCTCAAAATTTTTGGCTCCATCATTATTTCACTGTATTTATTTGTCAGCATGAGCTGTATTTTCTATTTTAGAATTAATAGCAGCTAGTCAGGCTAAATATTAGGATAATTGATTGTAATCACATAGTTTAGGGTAATTTTATATTTAAGGTAATGTATTACTTGCTCTCCAATTTTGTATATATATATATATATATATATATATATATATATATATATATATATATTACTCTTGTAGAGAAGAATAAAGATATAATGATTATAGAATCCTCACTATATTGTTGACATGGTATCAAAGCTGTTCTAAGATTTTTTTTTCTTATTCGTATTTCGAACTTTATTCCTGTTGTTAGTCTAAATGGCAATTACTTCAGACATAGCCATCGTACCAAACTCAACTTCGGCACCGCGGATCATAGTCCGTCAAGATAATTCTATACTTCTAACCAGAATTATACTGGATGAAACTAATTACTCGTTATGGTCTCAACTTATGCAGATGCGAATTGGCGCTCGTAACAAGGCTGGGTATCTCACTAGAGAAGCAAAAAAACCCGCACCTGGAGATCCGAAGTTGGAAGCATGGATAACCGAGAACCATCGAGTCAAGAGTTGGCTCATTGACTCGATGAGCCCATCGTTGATGTAATGATTTATTCGTCTTCCCACGGCTAAAAAGATATGGGCGGCGGTGTCTAGAACCTTCTATGACGGATCGAATGAAATGTGTATTTTTGAATTGAATCAAGTCTTTTTCTACCAAGCAAAATGGCCACCCTCTGCCAATGTACTATAATGAACTTGTTGCTATTTTTCAGGAGATTGATCACAGGACTATGTCACAGGCAGGAATAGTTGAAGGAGTGGTTCAATTGCACTTGGCCATGGCAAGGCTTCGAGTTCATATTTTTCTAAGCGGACTTAACTCTGTTTTTGAACAGGTTCGTGGAGAAATCTTGAGAAAGGATCCAAAGCTTGACCTTGAGAATGTGTATGCATATGTTTGGAGAAAGTATCAGCAGAAGCAGACGATGGGAGGATCTTATCAAATTTTTGAGAGCTCGGCAATGATAGTCAATCGAACTCGTCAAGGACCATCATCAGGTCGTTTGAAAAATCAGAGTAATCTAGCTACTGGAAAATCTAGAGGGCTAGTATGTACTTATTGTGGTGAATCGGGCCATTTGAAACAACGATGCTATGAGATAGATTATTGGCTATCCTGACTGGTGGGATTTTACAAAGAAGCCTTAGAAGAATATTGGAGGAAAAGTCATGGTGACTTCTACGAAAGAAGAACAAGTGCAACCTACAACAAATGTTGTTCACCCAGGTATACTTGGTAAAACTTCTATACTCTCTATGACTTCTAAGAATAGTACTTGGATTATTGATACAAGTGCATCTGATCATATGACTAGGGACTCTGGTCATTTAAAATCTCTTAAACCTCCTTCTCAGTTAGTTATTTCCATAGCTAATGGTAGTACCTCTCCTATTACTGGGGAGGGATCCATCACTTTGTTCGATTCTCTCACCTTAATTAGACAATGTTCTTGTTGTTTCATCCCTGTAACATAACCTTCTTTCTGTTAGCCAAATTACCTCTACCCTTGCATACACTATAATTTTTTGGCCTTCCTTTTGTGTTTTCAGGACATTCTAAACTGAAAGATTCTTGGTTATGGTGTTAGACGAGGCAAACTTTACTATTTAGAGTTGACAAAAAAAGGGGGGTCAAAGTTCAGTCAGGCGAATCAAACAAGCAGTGAAGATAAAGCTCGAGCCATCATATGGTTATGGCACCGAAGGCTAGGGCATCTCTCATTTAGTTATCCAACCGCATTTGTTTTCGGGTTTTAGTAATGTAGATTTTCATTGTGAAATTTGTTAACTGGCTAAGAGCCATCGTATTTCTTATTTACCAAGTTTGAATAAAAGTTCAGAACCTTTCGCGGTTATTCACTCGGATGTTTGGGGTCCTGAAAAAATTCCTTCACTTTCTAATGTTCGTTATTTTGTTACGTTTATTGATGAATGTACTCGAATGACCTGGATATCTCTTCTTCAAAATAAGAGTGATGTAGGTATAGCTTTTCAGGGATTTTATAAAATGGCGATAACTTAATACCAAAGGCAGATTCGTACGCTTCAATCTGATAATGGTAAAGAGTTTGTGGATAAGTTTGTAGGCATTTTTTTGGGCCACCATGGAATTTGACATCAAACCTCATGCATCTATACTCCACAACAAAATGGACTGGCAGAGCAAAAGAATAGAAAGATTATGGAAATAGTTCGAGCCTCTCTTTTTGACATGAATATGCCAAAGTTCTATTGGGGTGGGGCAGTGAAATCGGATGCCTATTTAATCAACCGAACACCATCTAGTGTGATAAAGTTCCAACTCCCCAACAAAAGATGCAATCTTTGCTTTCAGTTCCTCATCTCCAAAATCTTGAACCATGAGTGTTTGGATGTACGGTATATGTTCACGTACCTAAAGTTCTGCGGAGTAAACTTGATCCATGCGCAAAACAGTGTGTTTTGTAGGCTACTCAGATTTTCAGAAGGGATATCGGTGTTACAATCCTCACACCCGGAAGTTACATATGACATTGGATGCTTCATTTCGTGAATTAGAACCATACTATTCAGGGGGAGTTTTAGGGTCTTCTCTTTAGGGGGAGAGTCACAGTGAAGAGAATAAAGATGGTGGAAAGGAATTATTCGAATTAGAGGAAAATGGGGGATGTGTTGAAGGCTCTAGCTCCAATTCGTCCAATATCCCAGGTTGTGGTGCTGACCCGAAATTGTTCACAGATTAGAGAAGTTCTAGCAATGACTCCTCTTCGTTTCTAGAGTTGCCCACGTCTACACCATTAATCGAAGGATCAACCCAGAATATTCTTCCACAGGTAAATTCGAATCCCATTCTTGATGAACCTAATAAATTCCCTGTCCTTGTAGAAGACGTAACGAATAAATATCCACCGAGGTCAAATAGGGGAGTCCCAAAGAAATAATATAAACCTGATGCCAAAGCCAAGATTAAGTATCCAACTAGTAATTATGTTTCCTCCCATAGGTTGTCAGAATCGTATGCATTTTCTATTAATCAATTGTCCACTATGTCTATTCCTAGTAATGTACATGATGCATTGGCAGATCCAAAGTGGACTAGGGCAATGAATGAAGAAATGGAGGCTCTTTAGAGGAATAACACTTGGGAACTTTGTCCATTACCAAAAGGGAAGAAGACGGTTGGGTGTAGATGGGTGTTCACAGTGAAACTCAAAGTTGATGGCAATATCGATAGGTACAAAGCGAGGTAAGTTGCGAAGGGGTATACACAGAAGTACCGAGTGGATTACCAAGAGACTTTTGCTCCGGTTGTTAAAATTAATACCATCCGCATTCTTATATCCATAGCAGCAAATCGAGATTGGCCTTTGCAACAATTCAACGTCAAGAACACTTTCCTCAATGGAGATTTAGAGGAATAAGTCTACATGGAGTTACCACCTGGAGCTAAATGCAAATCTTCGTGTAGAACTGAAGTATGTAAATTGAAGAAGGCGTTGTATTGTCTGAAGCAGTGTTGACCTAGTCATATTTTATCCTTAGTTTTGATGATGAATTGTTCCTATACTAAATTATTTTATGGCATTTCAAGTATCTGATGATATGGAACATTTATTGGAATGAAGAAATTTTTCTTTACTAGGAAAACCAAATGTAAGGTCAAGTGCATAATAAATGATTTTTCATTTAAAGGCTCTAGGACATATCATTTGCATTTTGTTATATGTCTTAAATGAAAAATATTTTTAAAATCTAATGAAAAAGGCTTTTCTTAAATATTACATTAAATACTTGATATTAGATTAATATATATCATCAAGTACAAAAAGGGATTGATATTTTATTTGATATATATTACATGTGTATATTACTATATGTTTCACATGCATGAGTCCGTGGGTTATATCTTGAAATCAGTTGAGAGCATACACGTGGACATATATATATATTATGCATGCTTAGAAAGTCTAATGGACATCCATGTAAAATGTTGAGTATATGTATAAGTGTTTCACGTGTGCATGCTAGCTATACACCTTTGGAATATGATACGTAAGTGCACGGTTTACAAGGATAATGATTATAGAGTCTTGGGACTCTAATGCCTTGAATGTTGGAAGTTTAATGTCTCACGTCAGTTTCTTTTTGATGTATCACGCCACTTGATATATAGAGAGATAAAGTCAAAAGCTATTTTTGAAGGCCTGCGGCCAACCGTGGATCATAAATCCTGCAGGTTGTGTAAGACCCCGAATTTTATAAAATAAAAGTATTCAATTTTTCTTATATTTACTATTCAGTAAATGGTTAAATTGATAAAAGTTAAAGTTAAGGGTGATATATGAAAAAAAAAATTCAAAATACGCAAGTGGTTATAAAATATTCATTGTTGTCGGGGAATATTCGTTTGGTCGTGGAATATTCTTTCTGTCGGGGAATATTCGTACGACGGCGCATCCATTTGTGGGCCCCATAACAGAATAACTATCGGATGAAGAAAACGACAAATTTAAATTTTAATAAATAACGGCGTAATGGTTACCGTTAAAACTGTTGGAATACCTGGTGGTTAAAATACAGTAATACGCGTTATTGCACAGTAGCACACGGTATTGCACAGTATTTTTGAAATTATTGATTCTTACATAAGAAGGCACTACTCAATAATTATTACAGTAATTACTGTTCAATATTTTATTTTATTGATTCAATAATTGCTACGTTGATATTTTATATTATTGTTGTTCAATAATTGTCACTGCACAGTATTTTCCATTATCAGATCAATAATTTATATTATTTGAATAATATTATTAGATAGCATTATTGACAATATCTAGAAAGTTCTATCTAAGGAGAGGTTTGGTCATTTAATTGCGCGCCAGTAAGGAGAAATTCTTATTGGAAAGCCCCCTCTTTCTTGGGAACTGCCTGGTTGTCATAATTGTGATTCTGTAATATTATTTGCGAATAATTAATTATTAATTTATATGATAAGAAAATATTTATTTTATGTGGATATAAATGATGGATTTATTTATGTGATTATAAATGAAGGAATTAATGTTGAGGTGTTTTATCAGTTTTTTGTCGGATTGGAGGTATTATTAGATCAAACCAGTGTTCTTGAGCTATATTGCGTGAGTTATATTTTTTAATCCGACCGTTGGATCGTTGTGATTTTTGGATATGTTATACATATATAAGTTGAAAATATTTTCACAAATTTTGAACCGTTAAAAATGAACGAATGATTTGTTATGAATTTTAAGAGGTGACTGATTCGGAAATTAGGTTTATAAATGATTTTAGTGGAAAATTCTAGAAATAGGTGGGCCCCACTTTTAGTTGTTGGGGAAGATGACTGATTTTTGGTGGGTGGAATAGTAGCAGGTAAAGCCATCAGGTAGCAGGTCAAGTCTGCTTCAGCGTGCTAACATTTTCCTATAAATAGAGGGCTAAGTTAGAATTGAAAATCACACCAGAAACATAAGTTTTCTCTCTTTTTTTCTCTAGATTATCGAGTGTATTTTGTGAGTATTTAGATACTTGGTGAGTTGCTATTCATCAGTGCAAGTTTTCTTCAGCGTCATATCCGATATCCAGTCAGAAGTGATGCTCTTTTGAGGTAAGGGATTTTAAGGGTTATTATGTTTTTCAGTTTCGTAATTTTTCTGACCTTCAAAAATTCTGGAAAAATTTGAAATGATAATTTGATGAGTTTTCTAGATTGTGTCAAAAAATGGTAATTTTTGGATGTATAGATTAAGAGTTATGAATTTTATGGAAAAATACTATTTTAAAAGTAAACCCTTATAACTCCTTGTGGTTAACTCCAAAATTGGTAAAATTTTTATTGGGAGTACATGTATATGATAGAAGTATACTCTGTAAATTTCAAAATTTTTGGATAAAAGTACAATTTTTGATAAATGTCTAAATATTCGGCAGTTTTGGCCATATGAAAAATAGTAAATGAATTTTAAAAATTTTGAGAAAAATATATGTTCAATATGGAACTATATTCTGCTAAATCCCAGAAAAGAAAATTTGTTTGTACTGATTTGGTATTTTTCATGAAAATAGACTAGTTATGAGTAAATGAATTAAATATGTTATGTGAAGTAAGAAAATTGAAAAATAAGATTGTATGGCTTGAGAATCCTATATGAGGTATATGCAGATTTTTTATGAGGGTTTTGGTTATTGGTGATGAAATCTTATGAGTTTGGAATTTTAGAATGATTAAATGTATTATTTAGTAAAGTGTAAACAATTAAAATAAATTGTTTATAAGTTCAAGAAATGTTATTTCAATGTCATTATACCGAAATATTGATATGAATTTTATTGTGGAATTTTTATCTTTTTGTGTCGGGTTTACTATTCACGAGTTACTATTCACGAAGTTACTATTCATGGGTTACTATTCACGAGATACTATTCATGACAAAATTGGTTTCTTTTTCTAACCAAATTATAGTTGATTTATGAATATTACTCTTGAGATTAAATCTAGATGTTTTGATTATATTGATTTTACTATTATATATAACATTTTTATAATCCTGGTGAAGAAATTTCTCTTTGACTTGAGTGTAAAGATGGATAGATTATTGGTATGATCGTGACTATGAGTTCTCTTTGGCCAGTAGTGGAAAGTTGAATCATTAACTGGTATGATCATGAACATTGAATTTATAATTGAATATTTTTAGCTTAAGTGCAAAGGTGAATTGATCAACATGATTATAATTATGATTTATATAAATTTTAAAACGATTATGTATTTCTTTGAGATATGATTATCTTTGGCCTGTAGTGCTAAAATGACATGTTGTTGAATATCTTTGGCCCGTAGTGCAAAGATGACATGTTGAATATCTTTGGCCTGTAGTGCAAAGATGACCTGTTATTAAATATCTTTGGCCTGTAGTGCAAAGATGAAATGATAATGAATATCTTTGGCCCGTAGTGCAAAGATGAATTTATTAGTATGATTATGAACAAGAACTGTGATTTGGTATAACCATGATCTTTGATGTTTCAGGTAAAGACAGGTGATGTAAATTATCTTCGTCCTGGATGAGAAGAGGAATTTAGAATCACAATTATGATTATGAGTTATTCATATGATTGTTGAAAGGAACTGTAGATTGATGTTACAGGGATAAAACATTATTGGTAGACTTTTAATGTGGAGCAGATAATAGACTTTATAGTCTATTTGACTCTTCTAATGGATTGCTCGTTCCGCTGCAACTATGGTTGAAAAGTTTTATCATCTACCATATGTTCTAAATCTCTGATTTATTACTGATGAAGGCTATTGATAATTTAATTATCTTTAGTCATGATATTCTTTACTAGGCTAATTGTGCTCACCCTTTTGCTTCACAATTTTTTTTCAGGTAATGAGAGTGTAGCTGGGTCGAGCGAGGGTAACGGGAAAATAGAACGGTGGTCTCTAACTGTGGAGGTTCTCCCTAAGCAGTATAGAAAAGTATTGTATACATCATTTAGTAGTTATATTTGGTGAATCAAATAGGGTGAGGCGAACCCAACGTTGGAAGGGTGTTTTGCCACTATCATACAAGATGTCTAATGTCATACAACCTCGTGTCATTATAAGACAGGGTTGTGCATATCCACTTGCTGAGTATATTTACGAGCACTACCTATATAATCTTGGTGTTTGTTTGAAGTATAATTCACGGTTAGAGACAATGGAGATAATGATATGTCAAGAGAAGACTCACCATTGGAAAGAATATGATAGTAATCTTCTTATTTTTCTTTGGGGTCTATTAGGTTAACCAATGATAATTCTGTGGACATATGATATCTATCATAACCTGCAAGCATGGCCTCCCATGTACGAAGGTTTCCTTGAGCAGTTTCCAAATATTCTAATTTCTAAAACAGTTTTTGACTATACCTTTATGTAGGTATCACTGTGAGATGTTGTCCACTGATGGGACATTTGTCACATTACGGTTGGGACACGAGTCACAGTTGGTATATATTTGTATCCAAACTCACAACATATGTGTTGTTGTATTTTGTACGATAATTATTGTAATAAAGTTGTAGTTATTTTCTGTACCATGTATTTGGCGACTCAGAATAGGTTGGGTGAAATGGACCTATTTTGGGGTTGTCACAGGTTGGTCTTCACAAGTCACTTTCAACTTGCTTCGCATAGAGAAAACCGCGAGCCATCTTCAGATCTGCTGAGTTCGGGCTACTTTCTGCAAATTCTGTCACCGTACAAGTGTTCTACACTATCCTGGTAAAATATTCCTGTATTTTCTCTCATTTCTGTCCGTTGGATTTTGAGTTATCGCATGAAATGCATCTAAACCCATAGTAGTGATTATGTATGCACAAATGAGTTGATAAAAAATATTCAACATAGTAAATGTTAGTATTAAACCATGTTGAACATAATGATGTGAAAAAATTTGACTTTTGAGACAGTCAAATTGGCACCTTTTTCTGCTATTTTTTTGTCCTATTTGAGGTCCAAATGAGCATAAGGTAGCAAGGCAAAGTTCTCCTAGTATATTGAGGTTGGCCTTATGCATGATGATTTTAATTTTAAATGCATATATTATGTATATGACTTTGGGACAGGTGTGCTACTGAATGGCCACCTAGACATGCCTGTATGCATGTGGATAGTCCTATTTTCAAAGGGGACTATGGCAAAAATTTTCAAAATGTAGGCATTGGGTAGTCATGCATTTTTAACTCTATTATATGTTAAAGTAAATGCATGCATGCATATAGTCATAGAATGCATTTTAGAAAGTTATAGATAAGGAAATACCACACCCTTTCTGAGGTGATTTGGAGACTTGTTGCCCAGATATTATGGATCCGGATCAGCCGAGCAGTCCTTATAGGACTACTTCTGGTATACGGCGGAGGGCTTCTGAAGTGCCTCGTCCTCGTTCTGTCAGACAGCCTCGTCGGTTGGTGGAGGCTGTGATACGTCCTGTTCAGGTAGATGTTCCAGACGTTGAGGATGAGGAGACGGATATTCCAATAGAGGACCCCGCTCCTGCTGCACATGTCCCTCGTAGGGAGCTTCCGAGCATTCAGGTGGTGAACCCAGAGTTGCTGGGTGATTTGGGTAGGCATCCATCGATGTATTTGCATGCTAACGAGGTATGGCGTTAGACTTTGATCTTCCTTCTTTCCTATTGATGAGGATTAAAAGATTTTGATGTTGATCTGCATTTCATGCAGGTCCCTGGTTTTACATAGCCTCGAGGGAACTGGTTCAGCATTCACTCCATGTACCAAGCGCTTCATCCTAACTATAGAGCGGTAGTGCATGAGTGGGGATTTGGGGCATTTTTCTCCATCCTTCCCCGTCGTTGTCCCTGGGGTTATCTCAGGGCATTGTCTGAGCGATGGTTTCATCAGACTTAGTCACTCCATCTGCTGGATTACGAGGTGATGATGACGCCTATGGATTGGCGATTTATCACAGGTATGGAGTTTGGAGGGGAGCCAGTGCCTTGCATGGCAAATATTACCCCTACTGCTGTTAGATCCTTATTAGGAGTTCCGGCGACGGCGCTCAAAAGCAGGACTATCCGTTCAGGTCCTTTGAGCGTAGATGCTATGAGCGGGCTATTAAGTGAGCCCATGTCTGATGATGTCAGGATCAGGGATCGCGTTCTGCAGCGATTGTTCCTGATGATCATTCGAGGCTACTTCATAGCAGATAACTCTTCCACGGTATCTTTCGCTTTGATCAGCGCTACACGTGATATGGACCGTATTGGAGAGTATGATTGGGGATCCTATACCTTTTCCTATTTCCTCCGGGGCATGCGTATGTGCTTACAGGGTTTGACCGAGGCTTGGCTAGGATTTTACCCGTTTCTGCTGGTGAGTATTTCTCTTATCGTTTCCTCTTTATAGGTGAAGAGTGTTAACTGATAGCAGATATACTTTTTTATTGTATTGGCAGTTCTGGGCCTATGAGAGGCTTCCATGCTTGCGTCCCATGAGTGTGTTAGGTTTAGACACCTATCCACGAGGACGACGATGGCACCATTCGATTCTGCCAGAGGTCCCTGTAGCTAAGGGATTCACTCATTGCCGTATGCAGCTAGAGTTGCTAGCGGTTGACACCATCACATGGCTTCCCTATTCTGGGGAACACCTGACCGTGGGTTTTGAGGATGGATACCCGACAGGAGCCGAGTATGCGATTTCCACTAGGGAGAGTTCCTCTCTTCACGGATGGAGGTTGGGAGCTCTATTTAGGAGAGCGTGCTATCAGGAGCACCACATGGGAGATCTGTATACCGATCTTACCTCCTGCTAGGCGTTCTTGGCCCGTATCACAGTCACCAGCCATTGATATCCCGTTGTTAGGGGTTGACGGATTTGCATTGTCAAAGGGACCATGTACTCAGAAGATATTCCAATGTTGGTGGTTCCCTCGCACTATTGGGGCCCAGTCCCATGCCACACAGTTTATGGGGGACATGATTCCAGGATCCTTGATGATGACGGATTGGGTAGCTTGTGTTCGAGCTCCGACTCATATGACCCAGATTGATGGCTTGACCCGACAGTTAGATCGGGCACATATATTTATCCGGTATTTGGGCAGAGATCCAGCAGAGGCGGAGTCATTTGTTCCTTCCAGCTCAGGTGCTGGCCCCTCGGATGACCCATTCGGTTTTGCCGGCGCAGATCCTCCTCTTTATAGGCCTGACATCCCTGTTGATAGAGATCCAGTGACTTAGGAGGAGTTACATCAGGTGGACAGGATTGATGATGTAGATATCGAGACCCTGGTCTTCTTCTGATGTATATTCTCGTTATATCTTTTGATAGGCCTCTGTTAGATATTGGGTGGCTGTTCCCCATTCTCGCTATATCTTTTGATAGGCCTCTGTTAGTAGTAAGGCGTCTGTGCCCTATTTCCCTGTATTTGTAGCTGTATAGAGATGATGTATTAGATGATGATATACTTAGGAATGTATGCATAGTATTTCTATTCCCTATATCATATTGCCATCTATTATCTGTTATGCATGTATCATGTTATGCATATGTATGTATGTCCAGAGATTTTCGGCATTGACCCCTGGATGGTCTATGACATGACCCGCACAGATGTCTTCTTCGACAATTAGCCGTATAGATCATACCCCACCGTCAGTAGTGGCGTCGGGTATGCGATCGTGGTATGATAGCATGTCACCACCAGACAGTGTGACTGTAGATCATTTATTGCAGTATACCATGACCTTTTTGACTTTTCAGGTTCCCGCAGGATTTGTGGACGGGATGATAGAGCATTGGCTACCGGATAGGCAGGTATTCCGATTTGGCACCCATGAGTTGACTCTTACTCTGGAGGAGTATGTACGTTTGACGATGCTGCCTTTAGACAGACCTTGCGTGCATCTGGCTTTGGGAGACATGAGCAGACGATTCATGACTTTCACAAGATTGAGGCGCAGAGTAGTACATGATGAGTTGACATCTGGCCACTTGATATCCCAGTGTTTTCTGTACGACAGATTTGGCTCGGAGGATAGCTATTCATGACATTCCAGGGATTTCACCGCACAGGAGGATCATTGGCGTTTGGCCAGAGTTGACGTACTGATGGTATGTGTATTGTCATATGTGTATATGCCGCGATATATGGATGAGATAGATATAGGCGTTATCATTGCCGTGAGAGCTCTCAGGGAGGGTCGTACCATTGTACCTATGATTGTAGCAGAGACGATGCGGTCGGCATCGTTTTGTTATACGTATCCTACAGGAGTGTTCACAGGTAGCTCAGTCATGCTATATGTGTGGTTCATGTCACACTTGAGACCGATTGGCACTCTTAGACGGCATGGCCGTACTGCTTCACCCATGAGTAGCTATGTCATACTCTTTTCAGCCATCAGAGTGTATAGATGCTCTGTCCTGGTCCATATTCTTGGCAGATATCAGAGATCCATTCAGCATATTATCGTGTTCGGGGCTTAGCTCACCATACAGCTTCATTACTCATGCTCCGGGCATGGACTATCTCCCTCTGGCTGGTTTGAGGGGAGTGACCACTTATCACCCATTGGCTGTGATGTCGCAGTTCAACCAGTTCCAGGATTTTCATCCTTTTGAGGGGGCGACAGGTCAGCGTTCAGCTTCTCGGTACCTCTCAGCAGAGGACCGATCTCGGGTATACGCCTGCTGGGATCAGCGCGAGATAGCGGCTTTTTCTGTCAGTCATCCTGGTTATTCCGCAGAGTATTTCGCGTGGATGGAGACAGAGATTTTATCGGCTGCAGCAGTATTTGCAGTACCGAAGCGTGAGTTAGATGATGTAGAGCCCATGGAGGACATTGATGCCTACATCGAGGAGGATCCCACTGCTGGGTTGCCAGCATTTCTTCCAGATTCTCCTAGTACCAATATTGTTGTGATTCAGCACTCGGCACAGTACTTAGAGCAGAGTCTTCATCTGATGACCTTTGAGAGAGATCAGATTCGATCTATGATGTCGACTGCTCTTGATGGGAAGGAGGACGCTCTATTGGAGAGAGACGAGGCATTGGCTCGTAGAGATGTCGCCGTCGTTGAGCGGGATGAGGCTAGGGGTGTTCAAAAAATTCAGCTTTTTCGGTTTTTTACAGAACCGATTGAAACCGGTACCGGCGGTACCGGTGGTACCGGTGGTATCGATTTTTTTCAGTTTCGGTTTTTTCGGTACCGATTTTTCAGTTTTTTTAAACTTTTCGGTACTGGTAGCGGTAATGGAAATTTTGAATTCGGTAAATACCGAAAAACCAAAAAAAACCAAAAAAAATTTCACCAACTTTTAAGTTACTGCAAACTTACTTCTTCCCATAGCAGTTAGTTCGTGGTGTAAGGCTTCTTCCCATAATTATTACTTCTTCCCATAGCAGCTGCTAACAATAATGAAATAAAAATTGTAAAAAGGTGGCAATAAATTCTATGTGTTGAAATATATGAATCAATTAGATCTAAAAGGCAGTAGGTAATTGGTTGGTTGGAAACTGCCATTACGAAACTCAAGAAAATTTTGTTGCTTGATTTGAATATACATATATAAATGTCAATTTAATATGATAGTTAAATATTTTTAGACTAACAATTGTAATTAGTATTTGTAAGAATGTAATTTACTACTCTCATTTCTTAGTTTTAAAAAATTTGTTAATATAAAAAAAATTATTTAATTATTGCGGTATAACCGAAAACCGAACCGAAAAAACCGGTACCGACTTTGTACCGAACCGGTTATTCGGTACCGGTACCGGTTCTTGATTTTTTGAATTTTTCGGTTCGGTTCCGATTCGGTACCGGTTCGGTTTTTTATCGATGAACACCCCTAGATGAGGCTATATCAGCCAGAGATACTGTGATAGTTGAGCGGGATATCGCCATATCTGCCCGGGATGTAGCTGTCACAGATAGCACTGCAGTGAGGTCCCTTACCACTGGCATGATCGTAGAGATGAGTGCATATATTGATGATCATATGGTCACCATGCAGATGGCTGCAGATCTGTTGGGTCGTGTGGATATTCTCATACAGGAGACCACAGCTTCACCTCCATCTTCTGAGAGGGACGCCATGTTGGGCTTGTTAGCTCGCATATACCCTGACTTGTAGATGATCTTGTATTTTCCTGCGCAGACTAGGTTAGCCATTTTGTCATGTACAGTTTACATTGTGTATATCAAACAACATTATATATATGACAGGGAAATATATTTTTGATCACTTCCCTTTTAGATATGCTTTTCTACTTGCTTGATATTTTGCCTGCTGCTTCAGGGCTTGTGATCTTGATGTATTCTGAATTTCTCCTAGGTGGATAGACATTGAGTTATCTCTGGATAGTTCATAATGGATCATCGATCTGGATGTATCCTTACCATCTTTGGTGTCTTGGGACTGGTTTCTGTATGGAAATGAGGAGAGGAGTATGGCTTTCCTCTCTGAGATTAACCGCACCACAGATGGTCGTCAGTACTTCTATTTAGGAGAAGCCTAGTTAATTCCATCTCTTACGGATTGGTGTTGCTCTTCAAGGTATGACCGCAACTTAGATGGTCGCTGAATCTCTTACTTGGGAGGAGTTCAGGTAATTCCATCCCTTTGGTCTGAAGCCGAATGAAATGTAGTGGTTTGAAGGATGATCCCAGTACCGACTAACAAGGGTTTATGTTTTGGTAGGGGGTGAGGCCGCACCATGAATGGCTGCCTACGTACTCCTATTGAAGAGGAGATCAGGTCTGCGTAGTTCGAATCTGGTGTAAGAGATTCAACGCTATATGTGGCAGGAATGGTGTGGGAATGTTTGTTTTATTTTTATTTTTGTAAGGAAAAAGGTGGAAATGTTTTTGTTGTTTTTGTTTTATTGCGACCGGGCCATATGAAATGGTTGCCTACGTACTCCTATTGAAGAGGAGATCAGGTCGACGTAGTTCGCCCCTCAGGGCGAGATGAAAAGCGTAATCCCGTGTGCAGGTCAGAGTGCAGGGAAGAGAAAGTTTAATCCTAGGTTGAGGATAAACTGCAGGTGAAAAGTTTGATCCCAGGTATGGGTAGCCAAACTGTATACGCAAGAGGTTCAATCCATGGTGGGATGACCTAAGTTGCATGAGCGCAAAGGAGAGCCAGGCTGCTGGCTTGAAAGGTATGTTTCCCTGAGGGGCGAAGTATAGAAAAGTTGTTTGTGGTAAAGGTTTAAAGAACCAGAATGACTGGTGACCTGATGGTCTACCACCAGGATGTTTACTTGATGGCAACTTCAGACATAGTATCGTTTCACGGTGTCCGAGTTGATGAGTTGTGGAAATTCATCGCCGTCCATTTCTTGCAATCTGAGAGCGCCTCCTGTCAATACTTCCTTGACAATAAACGGGCCTTCCCAATTAGGAGCGAATTTTCCCTTAGACTGATCTTGGTTGTCAATGATTTTCTTCAAAACCAAGTCATGTTGTCTGAATTGCCGTAGTTGGACTTTTTTGTTGTAAGATCTGGTGATCCTTTGTTGATATAACTGACCATGGAAGATAGTCGCGGTTCGCATTTCGTCTATTAAAGCCAATTGGTGATACCTATCTTGTACCCATTGGTTTTCATCCAACTGAGCGTCTATCAATACTCTGAGGGATTCCATCTCAACTTCTATAGGGAGTACCGCTTCCATCCCATAGGTTAATGCGTAGGGGGTTGCCCCAATGGAAGTGCGCATTGAGGTTCTGTAGGCTAACAGAGTTAGAGGCAATAGGTCAAGCCAATTTTTGTGATTGGTGGACATCTTTTGCATAATCTTCTTGATGTTCTTGTTAGCCGCTTCAACAACACCATTCATATTCGGACGATAGATGACTGAGTTGAGATGTTTGATGTGGAATTTACTGCATAATTCCTTCATCATTTTATTGTTAAGGTTCTTGGCATTGTCGGACACAATCACCTCTGGTTGTCCATATTGATAAATGACATTATTTCTGATGAAAGCAATGATGACTTCTTTAGTAACCCTGAGGAAAGAGGCTACTTCTACCCACTTGGTGAAGTAGTCGATCATGGTGAAGATAAATCGATAACCATTACTGGCTTTAGGCTCAATGGGCCCGATAACATCCATTTCCCACATTGAGAAGGGCCAAGGTGAACTCATATTGTGAAGTTCCCGTGGAGGGGCGTGTATAGCATTCCCATGAATTTGGCACTGATAGCATCTCCTGACGTGGTCATTGCAATCAGCTTTGAGAGATAGCCAATAATGTCATGTCCTGAGGACTTTCTTGACAAGGAGGGGGCCACTAATGTGGGGGCCACAGACTCCGCCATGGATTTCATCCATAAGCCTTTGGGCTTGATCTTTGTCTAAACATCTGAGGAGACCTAATCCTGCATCTCTTTTGTAGAGTGCATCTCCACTCAGGTAGAATTTCATAGCAAATCGATGGATCCGCCTTTTCTCAGTCGGGCTCGCCTCAGTGGGTGTAGATCCATCTCGCAGATATTCCTTGATATGCTGATACCAAGGATGTTGGATGGGAGGTAGCTCATCCGATACTTCTCCAACGTAATTCCCATAGGCTGGGGTCTTGTGCAGGGAAATTGTGACGCTTGGCAAGTGTTCCTTGTCTGATATGCGGATCAAGGAGGCCAAAGTTGCTAACGCGTCTGCGAAATCATTCCTATTACGAGGAATGTGTAGAAAGGATATTTCTTCGAACCCCAAAGCCATCTTTAAAACCTACCGATGGTAAGGCAACAAATGTAGTTCCTTGGTTTGATAGATTCTTGTGGATTGTCTGATTACAAACTCCGAATCTCCAAGGACAGTTAACCGCCTGATGCCCATTGAATGGGCAAGTTTTAGCCCCATAAGACAGCCTTCATACTCAGCCGTATTATTGGTGCTGACAAACTATAATTTGATGGCGACGGGATACTGCTCCCCCGTATCAGATACTAGAACTGCTCCAGCTCCAGAACCTTCCATATTAACAGCTCCATTAAAATACATCTTCCACGTTTGGCGTGTATCGTATTGATGGTGTTGCTGAAATGTCATTACTCCTTCATCGGGGAAATATGTCTCCAAGGGTTTGAAATCCCTTGATGGTGTGGCGGCCAGTTGATCCGCAATTCCTTGACCTTTGATGGACTTTTGAGTCACATATACGATGTCAAATTGTTGTAAGATCAACTGCCATTTGGACAGCCGGTAATTTAATATGGGTTTGTTGAACACGTACTTGAGAGGATCCACGCGGGATATGAGATGGGTTGTGTGACCATGGAGATAATGCTGTAACCTCATGGAAGCCCATGCTAAAGCATAACACGTCTTTTCGATCAGACTGTACTTGTGTTCACTGCTGCTGAATATTTTACTGAGGTAATAGATAGCTCGTTCTAGGCCTCTATCGTCCTTCTATCCCTGCATGCAGCCCATGGCATTGTCACTTACGGATAGATACATAAACAGGGGAACATCATCCCTGGGTGGTACCAAGATGGGAGCTTTGATTAGCTGTTTCTTGATTGTAAGGAAGGCATTCTGGCACACCTCATTCCATTTCATGGAGGAGTTCTTCCTTAATAGCTTGAAGATTGGCTCACAAGTTGCTGTGAGTTGAGAGATAAATCTGCTAATGAAGTTGATTCTTCCCAAAAATTCCCGTATTTCCTTTTCTGTCTGAGGAATGGGCATTTCCGTGATGGCTTGGATTTTGGCAGGATCCAACTCTATCCCTTTGTGGCTGACTAGAAATCCTAGCAACTTGCCTGATTTAACGCCAAAGGCGCACTTAGCTGGATTCAACTTCAAGTTGTACTTACGCAACCTGTTGAACAACTTCTTGAGATGGTCTATATGGTTATCCTCCTTCCGGGATTTGACAATAATGTCATCCACGTAGATCTCGATCTCCTTATGCATTAAGTCGTGGAAAAGAGCCATCATAGCTCGTTGATAGGTAGCTCCAGCATTGATGAGGCCGAATGACAACCGTCTATAGCAAAAATTTCCCAAGGAGTGATGAAAGCAGTCTTCTCACGATCTTCCTTGGCAACCATAATCTGATGATGCTCCGCAAAGCAATCTGCAAAGGAATACATGTCGTATTGTGCAGTATTGTCAATGAGAATGTGGATAAATGGCACGGAAAAGCTATCTTTTAAGAAAGCCTTGTTCAAGTCCCGGTAATCCACGCAAACTCGCACCTTCCCTCCAGGTTTAGGTACGGGCACGATGTTGGATATCCATTCAGGATATGTAGACACCATTATGATGCCAGCTTGAAACTGTTTCACAATTTCTTCTTTCACCTTTAAACTCCATTTAGGTTTCAATCGCCGGAGCTTTTGCTTGACTGGCTTAAATTCCTATTTAATGGGAAGGCGATGAAGGACAATGTCAGTGGACAAACCCATCATATCCTCATGAGACCATGCAAACACATCCTGGAACTGGGTTAGTAGCATAACCAGGTCATTCCGTCGGTTTGGGGTAAGGTCTGAACCAATTTGGATTAACTTAGGGTTTTCTAAGGTTCCGAGATTGAAAGGAGTGGTTTGATCAAGGTTGGGTTTGGGTTTGTCTTTGACCCATTCTTAAATTTTTGGAGGCACCTCAATATCATCCTGTATATCCACCAAGGCTGAATTCATCTCTACATCAAAGGTCCAATCCTTGTGGAGAAGAGGCACCGTATCAACAAGTACAGACACATCTAAATTCACAGTCCTGAAATAAAATATGCTTTCACTTAGTATATATGAAATGTGTTGATCATACACAGTGTTAGCATATACTGGCAAAATAAACCGCTAATACTGTATAGAAAAGTAAGCAGTTATTATATCTACAGGGCAGAAAGAGTTTCCTCCCGCTTTACCCTTGACGACCAATGCAAGGAATGTTGTTCCAATTGGCAAGAGCAAATTTCGGGTGAACTGTAGTGATAGAGGGATTATCATCATCTTCCCTGTCCCGAATGATAGCCATTACGTCTGGGCAATCATTGTCTGGGGTGTATCTATTGGTATGCTCATCATGAACGATGATGCGTATGCCGGACATCGTCCGCATAACGTCTTGCTTGATTCTTCATTCCTCTTCCTCCACTGTGGGATCTGGAACAAAGATTTCTTTCTCCTTCACCGATACCGACTTGGGAAATAACATCGCCATTATATTGGCTGGCACCTTTACGGGAGGTTGTGCAGACTCGGAGCTTGCAGGCGAAGCTAAACGCCGCATGGTTGAAGCTGAAGGAATCTACTGATGCTTATGAGGATTCCTGTGACTAGAGCTGGCAGAATAGCCTAGTCCAGTTGTCCCAATTTACTGGGTTAAGCGAATAGGGTACTTGATACCCTGGCAATCTTTACCCAACCCTTGTCCCGATTTATGACCCAACGACATCATTTCTTGAGTGGCCGACATTACCTCGGCAGAAATCTAGGGTTCGGGCAGTGGCGTTCCAATAGCATGGTATTGGGTATTGCTTATTTCCAAAGCATGAAAACTAATTGGCTCAACATCCTTATTGGCATTGATGAATGGCATGTCCCCGTGCTGAGGAATCTCCGGTTCAGCATTGACTGTGACCAGGCTATTGTTGATGATGTATTTCAACTATTGGTGAAGAGTGGAGGGGATTGCCCTTGCCATGTGAATCCATGGTCGTCCCAAGAGCAGGTTGTATCCTGAATCTATCTTGAGCATATGGAAGGATACGCAGAATGTATGAGGACCAATCTCAATTGGCAGCTCAACTACTCCGACCGAGTTACAGCGGGCTCCATCAAAAGCTTTGATAATGGTATGGCTACTCCGAATTCGATTGGGATTGATATTCATCTTCACCAAGGTAGCGTATAGGTAGATATTTAGAGAGGAACCTCCATCTATTAACACTCCAGCCACCATATATCCGGAGGATAAGACCGCAATGTGCAACGGTTTGCAATGACCGGTCCCCTCATGCGGTATGTCATCATCAGTGAAGGATATCATATTGTTGTTGAAAATGTGATCAACCAGATGTTGAAACTTTTTCGTATCAACTGATGTCGGTAGATAGGCTTCTTCTAAAACCTTTAACAAGACCTTCCGGTGATTCTCAGAAGTCAGGACCAAGTCCAAGATTGATATCTGTTGTGGAGCTTCTTTCAAGCTTAAAACCACCTTGGCTTCGTTATGACCCATAGTGCGGAGGAAATTTTTAATCTTCTCAATGGGTACTTTCCCCTTAGACTTGATGACAGGCTTCATTACCCGTTGGGGAAGATACAGTGGATTCTCCTTCGACATTGCAGCAGTTGTATGCGAGGTGGATCCTTCACCTTCTCCATAATTCCACGGAACTGTGCGCAAGCTAACAATAGGATATTATGCTCTGCATGGCAAGTTGATTGGCTCGGGAGCGGCCACTTTCAAAGGATTGTTGATTCCCTTGAGTTGAATTACTGGCATGACAAGTGATTTGTTAACCCCCATCATTTTTAGCGGGTATGACTGCTACTACACTCTTCCATTTAGTAGGACCCGAATCCTCACTTGCCCGTAGCACAGTGTCGTTATCTGCCAGGCGCAGTGTTGCACGATTTCGCAACCGCAAAACACGCGCAAGTATACGCGGTCTTAACAAGTAATATAAAAAAGTAGAGCGTCGAACCCACGAGGACAAAGATTTAATCGGAAACAAATACTAAGGTAAAGTCGTTACTAAACTTATCTAAACGATTGGAGGTAAAGGTTGGTTAAGCTATTTTAATAAGAAAACTAACTAAGAGACGTTGGTTGTGCTAGGAAGGTAAGATGGGATTACAACTCCCCTAATGCTTCGCCTAATCTTCTAACTCTCCGCAATACAAACGAATCAAGGAATGGTCGACCTAGAACAATAATAGGCATAAACTTCTGTCGAAGGTCAAATGCACATCCCTAGCAAGCTAGAACACCATATGTCTTTGGGTGGAACTAACTGGGTCGAGGTCATTAAGCACATTCACAAGGTCACACAAGGAAAATAAGGATATGTCTATCCTATTGGCACATTAAGCCCCACATTCAAATGTCAAGGTCATAACAGGTGTTGCTGCATTTAAAGACAAACAGTAATATCTATTTATCAATTTCCATTACTATCAGTACCAATTTCTTTATCAAGAAATCAGACAATATAAGAAAAATACAACAACCTATTCCAAAATGCTTCATTATATAAAACGAGAGAGAAAGTCGATTAAGCTATCCAAAAGGTTACATTGCAATCCTAAAAATGGAGTTAGTTCATAACTATGGGACTAACACAAATTTCTACTGCACTATCTATTATCAGACAAATACAATAAAAACAATATTTGCAATAAGAAAAACCCCTGTAGAAAGAAGTTATCTTCTGCCAAATATTCTCTTCACGCGCACAGTCGGAAAATGTGGAGAGCAATTGATCTTTCCCCCTTCAAGCTTCATCCTCCTCTCTTGTTATCAATTTTCTAGTATATATCTGTTGTGTGTCTTAGCTGCCGCCTCCTCCTCCTAACATCTTTTTCCCCTTTTTGCTAGGTCAAACAAAGTCCTTGTCTGCCTGGGAACCAGAGGTGGCGCCGCGGCGCGGGCCACCAAGTATTGAGTAGCGCTGCGGCGCAACATTATGAAATGGGACATGGAGATCGCGCTGCAGCGCGAGACAAAGGAGGCTGTGTGGCGCCGTGGCGCGGCTTACATCAGCTGGGGCCAGGCCATGGCGCTGCGGTGCGGCCATTAAGCCTGGAGATGGCGCCGCGGCGCGAACAATAGCAAAATAACTGTTTTGCCCCTTTAAAGCTGCAAAAACACTGTGAAGCTCTGCAATGCCATGATTAAACACACTAACACTATATTTCTATGATACTACATAAAAACTACAAATTCAGGCAAATATTTAAGTTATAAGGTATCCAATTCGCGGGATTAAATCACACTCATCACGCAGTACGCCACTGTCGATTAAATTTTGAATAAGGTGGCGGAGTGCCCAGCATTCTTCTGTTCTGTGATCGCGAGATTGAGAATGATATTGACATACTCCCTCAGAGTTGTATCATCCTGAACGGGGGTTGATTGGAGGTATAAGGGAACTAATCCTTCCTTCATTGATTAACATATGAAGGATTTTCTCCATAGGTTGGCCCAAATGTGTGAATTCCCTTTTGTTGGCAAAATCCCGACTGGCCTTAGCATTCGCTCTCTTCGTCACTTTGTTTTCTAGCATTTCATTTTATAAAAGTGAAGAGAGAATATTCATGATAATAGGTAGGAGACTGGCATGCTCCTGGCTGATTAGCTGACGAGTCACTTGATGCTGATAAGTCACCAGTTTCGCCAATTGCTCAATTTGTTTACAGAGAGCTTTTATCTTTCGTTCCATTGTGAATTGGAACTTGGCATAATCCCATCTATCATCACCATCTTTGGGGGTCTGGGAGGATTCACAGCTGAAATTGGAACTCTGTCCGCTGCTCCAATTGATCATGTTGACCTCTCCTTCCTTGTGTTTAGGAAGAGGGTTGTCTTGAACGTAAGGCTGATCGGGTTTGGTGACCACGATTTCACCGTTGTCTATCAGGTCTTGGATTTTGTGTTTCAAGGCCCAACAATCCTGAGTATCATGTCTAGGTGCCCCGGCATGATAAGCACATTTCCGAGTAGCATTAAAACCCCGTCCATTAGGGTTGGCTGGTGGAAGCAGATCCGTGATTTTCTTCTGTATTGTTAGAAGATTGAGAATGTTCTCGAGGGTGTCCCTTAAGGGTGTGAATACTTGAGGGCGTTTGGCTTCTCCACCTTTTGGTACTGGAGGATTTGAAGACTGTGCTTGAAAAGGAGTGTAATTTCTCCTCTGGATAAGCATGTTCTGATTGCCTTTTTGACCCTGTAGTATCAGGGAAACATCCTCCTCTTTCTTTTTATGGACCCTCCGGGGGTTATTCCCATAATTTCCAGATTAGATGTGATCAGCAACAGCTTTGAGTGCAGCTAGGTCTTGAATCTTTCTGAATTTCAATCCCATTTCAGCCATATCCCCATGTTTAACCATTTCAAAAAATGGCTTGCCGATGCCGGCTAAAATTCTTTCATAGAAAGGTGCTTCTTGTATGTCTATGAAAGTCATGACCATCTCTGATTCTGTCATGGAAGGACTAACTTGGGCAGCCAGGCGTCTCCACCTCTGAGCATACTCTCTGAAAGACTCATTAGACTATTTCTTGATCTTGGTAATTTGATACCGATCAGGAGCCATTTGAGATTGAAAGTTGTATTGGGTGAGGAAAGCGTGTGCTAGCTCTTCCCAACTATGGATCTTTGAATTGTCTAATCTTGTGTACCACGAACGAGCTTCTCCAGTTAGAAATTTTTGGAACAATTGCATTCTGAGTTTTTCATCCTCTGTATAAGATCCCATTTCTCCAATAAACACCTTTAGATGTATGTAAGGATCTCCTAACCCGTCATATTTTTCAAAGTCAGGAGTCTTAAACTTTTCTGGATAATGAATACCAGGGAAAATACACAAATCAGCATATGAAACACTCCCGTGTGTTCCAATTCCTTCGATAGTGCGAAGAGTCTCTTCCATTTGGAGGACTTTCTTTTTGATGTCATCAGTGTCTGGGTCTCTAGTGGGATGGGCAGCATCATGAGTTTTGTTGGTCGGATCCAACTGCAGTTCAAGTATTGTAATGACCTGGGTTCCTCCTTGTGTGGAGGATTTAGTATGTACGGGTATTTTCTAACCCTGTGTAGACTGGTGTAATTCTTTTAGTAGAACAGCCAAATCTGTAATCTGTTTGCTTAATCTGTCGAATTCTTTGTGAGAAACTGTATTAAGTTCGGTTTGGTCAGATGACGACATGATTGACTGTAGGCCTGCTGCCTTTTTAGACTTTGAACGGGTGGTAGGTCCGATTGATTCCCTGCAAAAGACTTGCATAGTTTAGTCTTTAGGGAAGGTGGATAATAACATGCTATGTGATGTGTCCAGTTTAGGAATTTTATCCTGCAAAACAGATGTCAGCTGTTTATAGCATGTATGTGTACACATTTCTTCATATTTCTCATTACATGGAGATAGATATGGAAGATAATTACAAGTAATTGTGCTTTACAAGTAATTTAAAATGAGGGCATGAAGAGACTTTCCTCCGTTTTGGGTTTATCAGAGGCTGACCTATCTTAGGTTACTCTCGCGGCTTTTTGGCATGGAGGTTCCCAAATCATCGCAATCTACTTGACGGGAAGTTAATCCGGTCTTTCAACTGGAGAGAATTTGGGTGGTGCCTTTCCTGAGCCTCGGAGAATTAGTCTTCTCACGAGTCCAGTAATCAAACACCGACGGGATAGCCTCCTGGTGGAGGGACCACACAACATACATTCACATACATCGCGTCTTACCGTATGAAAATGATGATATGTGCGAAGCACTAATATCACAAGCAGATATGGTGCGAAGCACTAATATCACAAGCAGTTTATAGTGCGAATCACTAAGTAAGGAAATGCATTCGAACACATTTATCATAAAATGTAAATGCAACATCCACACACAAGTAGATAACAATTTTGAAAAAATTATAATAGCGGCTTAAGTCCTCTTACTGGAGTCCCCAGCAGAGTCGCCACCTGTCGACGTCAGGATTTTTAATTGTCCCTTTCCGTTACTTATTCTTTGGTGTTCTCATTTTAGGTGAGATTTGTTTGAAAAAATAAGTGAAAAAGGTCCGACATGTATAATTTCGACGATGGACTGTTAAGAGTTGCCAGTTGGTTTTTTAAATGGTTGTACCAACACAACCGAGAAAAGGTTTGTACATTGACCCAGTGATGTGACACTGCTAAGCGGGTCGGTGAAACCGAGATTCATTAGGGTCCGGGGACTTGGTTATGCGAAGGGAAGGTGTTAGGCACCCCCCGGCATCTGTGTTACCACGGTGACCGCCTCTTTTTAAGAAACTGTTATCTAAATGTGTGTGTGTGAATGAGTCAATGTGCTGTTATTTGGAAGTAGTGTGAGGCCTCGTTCGCACCTATATACACAGGGTTTGAATTTTATGTAAAAATTTAATTTTAAGCAAGATATGGCAGTGATGTTTTATAAAAGAGGTTTTTTCAAACCCTGATGCTCAATAGTAATTGAGACCTTTTACACTCTCATTTTATTAAGTGATCGGCTTGATTGATTTTATTTGACAGATGTGAGGCATCCGTACAAAAAAAATGTACAAAAAGTTACTGAATTCCTCATGGGTATGAAAACCATCTGAGGAAATCCAAACATCACAGATAAATTTACAAGCTGCTTACAGCTGAAAAGGTCCATCACGGGAACCGAATCTAGATTCAGGGGACTGAATCTGTGATCACATGATTCCTAGGCTCACATGATGCCGCAATTGATATAAATGCAGTAAGCAGGTATATATATAAAAGCTGTAAATATATATATATATATATATATATATATATATACATGATCACCAACCACGAAGCACATCCATGGGGGATCAGAAATATAAATAAAGCTGTAAAAGCTATCAACCGCCACGGAGGAAACTCCAGGTGGGACGAAATGTACAGAAAGCTGTAAAAACGGTCAACCACCACGAAGTAAACTCCAGGTGGGACGAAATATAAACGCACCGGATATAAAATCCAGGCTCATCGGACGGAGTCCAACAACAGTTAATATATATAAGTATATATATATATATATATTAAAGTAGTAAACGCACCGGATGTGAAATCCAGGCTCACCGAACAGAGTTCGATAGCAGTTCATATATATAATTATATATATAAGAAAGCCATTAAACGCACCAGACGTAAGTTTAGGCTCATCGAACAGAGTTCGACACGCAGTTCATATATATAAATGTATATATATACAAAAGCAATTAAACGCTCCAGACCGAAGTCTAGGCTCAATTGAGGCATAACTCGATAATGTTAGTCAATATATATATATATATATATATATACAGACTGGAATGAAACCACGGACCGAAGCCCTGGCAAAAGCAAGCAGCACGAGTCTTAACGTGTAGAAGGGTGTGTGCAAAGATGAAGAACTCTACAGTGTGTGAGAAGGCTTACAGCTGACTGCAAAAAAAGGCTTCTATATCTTTAGAGTGGGTAAACACTGGCTTTTGTGGGTACAAAAGAGGCTATATATGAGCTCACATGTGTTTAAAAGGGGAAAGTACACTACATGGGATGAGTGCAGAGCAAATTGGGCAGGGCTTCCTTGCCGTTTTCTCTTGAAAAATTAGCACCCCAAGCCCTCTATTTATAGGTATATTAGCCGCATGTGTACCTGCGGCTGAGCCACAGGTGTACCAGAGGCAACCTAGGTTGGCCCGGGTTTTTTGGGCTGGGTCATCTCAAAGTACGTGCACTCGGGCACTGTAATGTCCACTCAGATTTTTAGAAGTGCAATTCGGGCATCCATTTGAGGTATACAGGACCTATTTCGGACCGCCGTTGTCTAGAGTTGTACGATGGCATGGGATTAGAGTTTGTACGAAGTCATTGAAGATGGGACGGTGCCCTCCGGTCTTCAAGCTTCAACTTTCATCCATTACCTCGTACAATAGTCACTCGGGATTGATTAGTCTTGTAGGACATTATTGCGTAGATATGTTGAGGCGACGTGGCGTGGCAACGATGTTTCCCCTCACCGGTGTTATTGCCGGATTGGGCTAATAAAGCAGATGTTGCTCAGCTTCGCTGGGATTGGACTGCTGCAATTGGTTGAAGGTCCTCATTGTCATCCTTGAGGTGTGTCTATCTTCCTGATGTTATCGTCGGGCTGGTACAGTAGATCTCGTTGTGAGCGCCGAGATTGAAGTTGGTCACACTTGTAACAAACATTTCCGGGGTTATTGCCGAAATTGCATTCCTTGGGGTTATCACCAAGGTTGGTGGCTATTCCCATGGTTGGGACTGAGACTGGATACCTCGGGGTTATCTCCGAGATTAATCGGTCTTCTCCGATGTGTGTGTCGGTATTGATCTGCATGCCTCGGGGTTATCTCCGAGATTGGAATTGTTACTCCCAGATTGCGATCTGGGGCTGATGCTAAACTTCCGGTAGTATCTGGTACGGATATGGATCGTCTTTCAGGATTCCCTCTTAAAAGACAAATCTGCTCTCCTGCAATGTTAGTGACAGTAGTACAGAAAATTTCGATTGTCTACATGATGTATGGTTTTTTTTGTGAGTTAGCAGCAGTTTTATTTGTGCTCTATAAATTATAATATAAAAAACTACACATTGAGTAAAAAGAGTATAATATCGCAATAAAAACCCCTATTTTATGCCTTTACTATATTTAGAAAATGTATATTCAATATTCACCTCCCTAATTACTAGAAACCAATTTAACTGACATGATTTCTAATCATTCCAATTTGCTGAGTAAAATCTAAAAGCACCTATTTTTTCATTCTAATTAGGAAGGTTGGAAGATTCTGCCAAAATGTATGGCGAGGTTTTCGTGAATGGGACAAAGTCTAGCCTACCATACGGGTCCTATGTAAGTTCTAAACATGCCACATGTTTGTTGTCATCATATGAATATCTATTTATGTTATTTTTTTATGTGATTTCGATTTGGGCTTTTCCATGTTAGTAGGTGTAGATTTTTCCTGAAGCAATGTTTGGCAAGGAAATTCCAACCCTTGAAATTATCCCCATTTGAAGAATGCCTATTCATTCAAAAATTCACAAACTCAGTATTTCTCTTATAGTCCTATGTCATCTGCCTTTATTTGCCTTCCTCCTGAGACCCTCAAGTTGTTTGTGTTTGATAACTTTTGAACATTTAATATTTGACCTAGCCTTGGTTATTAGCTGAACAATATAAAATATTTACAGGAATAATTGAATAACCTTTTCAACAAATTGTACAATGTGAACTCCATATTTTCTGAATTGCACTCTTTGTCAATGACTCCCTTATATAACCCAGAACTGCTGTGCTTTCTTTCTTTTTTATTCCTTCAGAAAATATTGCAAAGTGGGCTCAAATCACTGTATGATCCGTGTACAAAAGTACATGTGATAAGTTTTTTCTTCCAAAAATTAGTATGTGCAAATATTCAAGACCCTCCATGTTATAGAAACCTTCCTAATGCCTCTTACTGATAGATTGAGAAGAAATACATAATATACGATGTAGGTTTCTGTGTTACCTTATTATTTAGGTTTAAGTGTTGCGTTCTGATAGTCAAAATCTTCAACCGAGCAATCATTCCATGGTTGGCATTAGACAACATGAAATGAATATGATGTAGGCTATGTATAATACAAGAGTTTTACTCTTTGTATGCAATTTATTAATGTTAGGTAGATAACATGAAATCCCAGACCTATCTTAAGAAACATAATATTTTTTGTTTAAAACCCATAACCACCTCCCGGTGCTAACACTCTGCTTCTAAACTAATATGCTATATATTTCTATAAGACCAGGAGGGCATTCAAATGTGAAATGTAAATTTCATTATTTTGTCCGTCTCTTTTTGTGCTTCCTGTTACATACGTTTTCATGTTTGGAAAAAAGTGATGTTTGGTGGATAGTTTCTCAGATCTCCAACAATCATGCCATTTTCTTCTTTCCCTTCCCAAAAGCACTTGCCTATTAGAAATGTATAACAAGTACATTAGCATCGATGCTTTTTCATGGGCCATGGTTATTATTTATTGTCATGTATACTTGGTGGTGTGTTCCTTGATTCTTGGTTTCTCTTAGTGAAGTTTTTTGGTTGGAAATTGAAAGGAAAAACCATTTGTGACACACAAACAAACACACACACACGTGTGTGTGTGTGTGCGAGAAAATTTATTCTTTTAACATTTTGCTTCAACTCAGGTTGGCATCAATGTACCTATTCCAGTTCCTCTATCTTTTTTCTCATTTACTGGTTCCAAGGTATCTTCTGCAGGCAATCTCAATTTCAATGGTAAAATCTACTCCCTCTAAATGCTTTATGATGGTTTAGTTTAAGCTTCTAAAGTTATAGTTGAGAGTTTTAATCTGAATTGCAGGCAAGGCTGGAGTCAACTTTTACACCCAGATCAAGACTGGATCGCGTAAACCCTTGAAATTGGAATTGAGTGCCAAATTTTAACTAAATTTTAATTCTAGGGAGTTGCAAATGTGCTTTCAATTTTAATTCAAAGCTTGAATTGAGTTGCCATACATAGCATAAGTGTATTTGTATGGAACTGTGTGTTCTTGTAATGAAATTAATACGTTTCCAACTTCTACCTAATAAAACAATATCGTATGTGTCCCAATAAATTGAGTTGTTTTCTAACATCATAATGCAGTTATGTGTACCAAGGATTGCTTACATAGTGTTTTATTTCCATAGAATTATTGCCAAACAATTAGGGATTGGGCCTCTCCAGACATTGGATTAAACATGAGCATACCTAGCAAATTAGTTGCATGATCAACCCCTTGCATCTCATAATTCTGGTTCTGTGGAGACTTTGAATTTATGAGGCATCCCTATGTAACATAGAAAGAAATTACTACAAATTTTTTCTTAAAAAAAGTAAATTGAGAAAAGAAAACAATTACAATTGCTCTTAATACTCTTGATACTAAATCTGTGTTGGAATTATTAAATACCTAAAAAAAATTCATGATAATAAATATACTAACAAAATAATAATTGTGGGTTGCTACTACCTCCCGTGTTCAACAAACATTGATATATGAAAATTTCCTAAACTATTAACCATAAAATGTTTGAATAAAATAGAGGTATCATACAAATCTATGCATAACTAATCTATATATTACTCTAATAGGAATCTAATAATCAGAGGACTTGATTAATTAAAGGCCCACCACGCAAGTAGGTCTGGATATAAGGAAAGACCAAATCTTTGATATTCCCTCTTCTTTAAGTTTGTTTTTTTCCCGAGGTTTTAATATATTGTAGCATCTAGAAGAAGTTGTGGTATATTCAAAAAATTCTTTTCACTGTTAACTTATGGGTTATTATTATTATTATTATTATTATTATTATTATTATTATTATTATTATTATTATTATTATTATTATTATTATTTTAGGATTGATAAGTCACATTTTACTTATTTTAATTTCTGGATGGAAGATTGTGCTCGACACTCAACGCTTGGTTTTTACAGTGGGGATGCAGTTTGTTGATTTAATGGTTATTAGAGTATTATTTTGTGGATTACAAAATTAACATTGTATTCTCTTAAAACTTCACAGGGATTTGTTGAAAGGAAAACCACTCGTATTGAATCCCTAACTGTGCGCGAGTTCCTTTACTACTCAGCACTGCTTTAGCTTCCTGGCTTCTTTTATTGAGTTCAATTATTTAGTGAACTTGCAACCCAATACATTTATTAGGTAATGGCTAATATATCTAATCCTAATTGTTGGAATATACGTTCTTCTTTTTACCCTAAGGTTTTCATGTACCTTCCTTTCAATTGATGGTTCACTCATGTTTTTGGTTTAAATTCTAAGGTTTAAACGCTATGTTTGTTTGTGAGTACTATTGGGGTTTGGACTATTTACTCCTGTAATGTGTTTAATACTAAGGAAGATGAACTTGCAATTGACACATGAAAGTGAGCTCGATATTGAAGCACTGGACACTGAGACTCTTTGGGAGCTCGATAGATTCGTGAAAATTGGAAGAAGTTGGTGAGCAAAACAAAAGACAAGCTCTTATGGGGAATAATTCGGATTAAACAAAAAGGCAATGGATAGCATAAACTTTCACTTTACTGAGATTTGTCCACAAGTTGCGGTCACTTACTTTGCCACTAGCCTAAAAGAAATAGCCACATACTTAGAGTGTAATGCACAGACCGGTAAACTCTCAATACTACCCCCTACAATATATATTCATTTGTTTTTCTTTGTAAAATTTGATCATCACACAACAATCTACCATCTTTTTATTATATTTTAATTTATTAATTGTACGTACACGTTTATTATATTTATTATTAAAAAATTGAATAATCTCGCCGCAACGCGCGGGTTTGTATTTAGTTTCAATCTATACTATATACAGTGACAGCCTGAATTGATAATTATAAGAACACTCAAATTTCCTCTAATTTTTTCTCTAGTTTATTAAGTAACAGCAAAGTTTTTAGGGTTGATTTAATAGATTAAATTACATATTTACTATAATTAAGTATATTTTAATTATAGCTTTATTTGTAATTAAGACTATCTCATTCAAATTATTGATAACTTATAAATAAACTAATTTAGTTTAATTAGAACATATTTTTGGATAAGTGATACAAATATTAAAAAATTTGAATTAAATTATTAATAGAATTGTTCTAATTAGAGTGATTGAGTATGTTGATAGTTTAGTTTTTGGTGTTTAACGACAAAAATTATTATTTGAATTCTTAATTTCATATTATGATTTTAATAGGTTAAATTTTCTCGAGTGTATGTCAAAATTTGGGATGTTTATGATTTTAATTATATTTTTTAGTATACAGTTGGTGTTGTTTTTATGCAATGTTAAATAAAAAATATATATTAATATTTGATAAACTGATATTTATACATATTAAAATAATATTTTTACATGAGTCTCACTCACATGGAGGTAAGTGAGACTAACTCACTATATTCATATAAGAGGGATCATGTCGAAATATCAATTTTTATATGAAAATATCAGTTTCTTAATATTTATTATTACTTCTATCTTGTAAAAAGTTTTTTCTTTTAATATATTATTTCTTTTTTTGAGTAACAACATTTGTCATTTTTTTTGTAAATAATTATTTTTAAGTGTGACTTATGTTTAGTTTAATATTTGAGAAAAATAATTAATATAATTGTTAATACTTTTTTTTGAATAATAAGATTCGTTCTGTAATAATAAGTTTGTTTTACGTAAATTTTAATATTTGAGAAAAATAATTATAATTTTTTTTATTAATTTATACTTTTTATGGGTATTAAAATTTGACCTTTTAATTACAAAAAATATATATTTGAATGTATATTACGTAAATTTTAATCTATGAGAAATTTAATTAGCAAAAAGTGTACGACTTTATTTTTATGATAAAATGAATATTTATTATTTTTTGACATTTATGTTATTTATTGCACAAGTTCATAATTTAATTAATTAGATCAAATTAAGTAAAAATTATAATATTCAAATTTATATTTAGTGAGTATATTAAATATTGTAATTTGAAGGGTATATTAGACATTATATAAAACATAATTTTGGATATTAGTTGATTAACCACACTAGGAATAGTTAATATTATATATTATAGATTAAAGGGTACTGACTGTTATTTAAAAAATTAGAAAAATGATAAATATTATTATAATTATATACGGGAAGTGTCAGTGTATTTTACTGAATCTATAAACATGGTGTACTATACACATAACCTAAACATGACAAAAAAGTAAAACCAATTATCAAAAGTAAATGGGTTCTGAATGTATCTACGGTCAATAATATAAATACTATTATGATTGTCTTCTTATACAGCTTATTTGAGCCTTTTAGAAAAGATATTTTAATAATAAGTTTTTTTAACCCTTTGCACAATTAAATAATTTAAACTTTAAAAATATTAAATTACAAATGTCACAACTCATAAAATAA
>CM029020.1:48548134-48621187 GCA_016801055.1 Panax notoginseng
TATGCTGCCAAACTTCCTGTGGATGATTCCAGACAACAGTCTGAACCCTCTCCATTGAGGTGGTTATAGAGACAATTCATCATTTCTCTCTTTCTTCTACACTCACCCAAGAGACCCTCCAAGTGGCGGATGTATTCATCTGATTGTTGCCCTAATATTTTTTATTTCATGGCGTTCCTCTTTTAGTCCTTGAATCTGACCTCCATTTATGGGTCCGGTTCTCAGAAACTTGTAGTTTGGCCAACAAATCCATATTTTGATCCATCAGATAATGGTCCATCGCTCCTAGTTGGATCATTGCTTCCTCCATATCATGCTGCTGGGTCTAGCGTCATGTACTTTATTGACCTCCTCCTCAGGGTCCTCATCTTCTACAACAAGATCAGGATCTAAGTCTATGACCTGAACTGGTGCTATAGGTTGTGGAGCGAAATGCTCCTCATCATTCATTACTTCCTCTTGACTCCAGCTATCTCTATACACAATACATAACTTGATTAATACATAATACAAGTTAAATACATAACAAATAATAGTAACAACTATTTTTAAATTAATTTCATTACATTTTATAATGAACTTCCACAATCCATCTCTTTTCAACTCTATATGAGTTATTTATTTTATGTCTTTCTTGCTAGCCTAAAGTTATAATCCAAGGTTCCCGTCCTAAGGCTTTAAACTTAAGGCTTTTGATACCAACCTGTGACGCTCCCAAATTCGGGTACTTAAAACCCTTATTTAGTGCTTCACAATATCAAACATTCAACATATTTTAAAATTAAACTTAATAAAGTTATTACATCAAAGTTATGCTAATCCCAGGTACGTAGACCTTTAAGTGCTTATTACATGATAGTTAAATATTTACAACATATAATATATCTATTACATTGTATTTCAGCAATTTCGTAGCATTTCGTTTTCCTTTGTCTCTACTAGACCCTTCTATTTGAGCTTGTTCAGCTGAAAACATTTATAACAAAGCAGAATAAGCATTCAATTACTCAACAAGTAATAACATTCTTTAATGGCTCAACAATTAATAAATGTTTTCTTTGAAGCATGTTTTGATAGTGAATCAAAACTGTAAAGCAAATAAATCTTGAATCATTCATATTCCTGGAATATCAATTAATATTGAATAGCTGAGAGGTCATAAGACCATGAACATGCTTTTTCTTTTCTTAAAAAGGTTCTATCAGAGTTTATCTGTGAACCGTCTTAACTTACGGGCACGGTGGGTGATCAACCCTTATGCCCTATATTGATCAATACTATCTTATTCATAACAATTTTCATGTTCAACGTCACCACTCCCATAGTGCAATAAAAATTCTCATTTCAGGGTTTGTTCATTCTCAGTCTGGAATCCAAACTATAACAATATAGTTGGATAGCTTAAATCATGGCACGATAATATTTCAAGACTTATTATTAAGAAATTGAAATATTTACATCTGTGTGTCTGGCCAGAACAAATGGGTCAGACTTCTTTGCAATTTGTTCATATGTATTGAATTTCATTTGATGTACATGAGAATACATAACCCAATCTTTTGAAGCTAATTAGAATAAAAAGGTTATTTAATCTTGTATTATTCATAAATAATGAGAGTCAGTTCAAAATTTAGAGAAACCTGTCCATATATGAATAATTCTAGAATACTTCCTCAATAAAAAGTAAGATTTAGATACTTGCCTTGTTCGTAGACTATTGATAAAAATTAAGCTTAACTTATGTATTCTCACAGATTCTACACAATTATTTGCATTTACAAGCATATTAGCCAAATAGCCAAGTCATATAACTTGTATAATTCAAGTATATTTAATCACATTGATCATGTTTTTAGTTTATGTTGTTACTTTAGGGATATTTATATACATTTTCCAAATATCTCATCCATGTTTTCAAAATAGCCATTTTTCACTTTAATAGGGTTCGACATACTTATAATAAGAATAGCAATCACATTACAATTATCTTTTACATCCTATTCAAGATTTAAAACATAAGCACTCATGCTTCCTTACTTGACTCTTAGCATACAGGATGTCTTAATAATTATTTTTTTTATGCTTTAAAGGCATTTTTAATTTGTATGGTTAGCTTTTAGTCTTTCCTTTGATTATAGTTTCATTTCAAGACACTATTGTGTTAACCATTCTTGTTTCCCTTAATAATACCCATGACAACCCGTTAAGGCTAAATGTGTCCAACTCATTGTTGCATTAACAACTCCCTAGCATAGTTTAGCTTGACTTATCAACCCCTTATTACTCCACTATGCTGCAGCCAAGCATGGTGTGGCCATACTTGGCCTCACGACCCAATTATAACATAGCAGCCTCTAACTCAAGATGCATGTTATGTCCCTTGCCAAACCTCATCTTTTTCATTATTCATCTAATTATATTAGATGATGAGTTTGTAATAAATACTCTATAATTGCTTATTTGGGAATTTAATAACCTATAGTTTTTAGTTAACTATTAACTAAGCCTTGAATTTCAAAAGGACTTTTATCATAGCCATAACAACTTCTTGTCACTGCCCAAAGCTAACTGCCATTGCTAATTGGTAGAAGCCCTTACATTTAGATCCTCCTTTTTGGTAGTTTTTAGATCTCATATTTCTAACGCCAAACTTTAGAACACCAAATAGACTGGCCAAAGCTGCTATAGCAGCAACTAATTATCCACTGTTGTTGTAAATGGGCAACGACCCTGCCCCCTTTCTTCTTTCCCATTCTAAGTTTTCAATCTCACTAAACAGTCTATATACATGTTTATTTAGGAGGTTCTAAATCCATCTCCATGCTTATATCTTTAAATTACATTCTAGAGTTAATAGGACACTCCCAAAACTGCTATAGCAGTTTGTTACTGTCAACTGCTGCTGCCTATAGGCAACAACCCCTGTTGCTTAGCTTTGCTTATTATTCTTTTGTTTTCCCCCTATTTGACTAAGTGTGTGTCTAGTAGCCTCTTTAATGCACTAACAGCTCCTTAACATTCTTTATGCTAACGACCATTTATGTTTGACTGTGGGATTTAATTTGTTTAGTGTGGCTTTGGTTGGCCCCAAGTCCTATTAAGTCTAATAAGCTCCTACACTGCATAAACAGTTAGCAGAGGCTACCTACTGCTGCTACTTGACAACAGTCCCTTTTTGTTTCACACTGCTGCTGTCTATAGGCAGCAGCTCAGTTTCTGCCCTTCCTTTCAATTATAATTTGCAAACACAATAAAATCTACATATATGTTTACAACACAAACTCAAACTATACTAGATGACTAGTTTCTTAAAATTACAACCTTCAACCAAAATAGTTATCCAAAACTACTTTAGCAGTCATTTGCTATCAACTACTGCTGCACATAGGCAGCATCCCCTTATTCTTGGCTCATAATTTCATGTCTTTATATCCTTTACAACAATCTTTTAATATATTTTAAGATGATGCATTCATTTATGAAAATAACCCACTAGTTGTAGAAATACACAATACTATGTGAATTCAAAACATTTACTAGAACAAGACAACTCAACAAGAAACACTTAACTGGTTCTGTAGCACAGCACATCACAACAACATATAATGGATGCTGCTATTTGCAGTAGCTCAGCTAAGCCATTTCCCCCCTTCTCAGCTCCTATTTTAAAAATTTAAAACATTTGATACATAAGTTTGGTTATACCAAATTTTGGATACATTATACATAGTATATAGGAATGTTTTTTTTTTAAATTTATAACACCTCCATTTCAAATTCAATAGGTTGCCAAAACAGTACTCAAAGTTGCCTTGACATTCCATTTTTTTTATAATTCTTCACTTTGACTTAAGATTGAATTTCATCTCATTCTAATAGGCTTAAACTTATTAATTATCATCACATATGATACATGAATCAATTCCCAACCCTTTTTGTGTCTAGTACTTAACTTTTAATTAAAACAATGGGACTTTTAACAAACATGTGGTGTGCACAGTTTTAACTCACCATTTTCATAGACATTTACTTGTGTTATAAACCCATGTTAGCCTCTGTTGGGGGATATTTCACATGAATCTCATATTGGATAAATTCAAGAGCGTAGATGGGTTAATAAGTATGGTAGAACCTCAACCTAATAGATTAACCTTTTAGGTAAGGAGGTGGTCTAATATGCTTATTGGGTCATTCTACACAGATGTCCGCTGCATGGTGATGAATTGATGTGGGATGGATCGTACAATTTTGCTACAAAATGGTATCAGAGCTCATGGTTCGATGGACCCAAGAACAACTCCAAGGTGCGAGGGGAGTGCGAGGGTAAATTCGCAGGCCTCGTGGGTGGAGCAAATAAAATCCAAGTATCAACTCCAGGATACGAGGGGAGTGCAATGGTAAATTCGCAGGCCTCGTGGGTGGAGTAAATAGAGTTGAATCAGGTGGAGCGGGCTTAGGATGGCTCTAGGGAAGTTACTGAGACATGTTTGCCCCGGGCGTGGTGGAGTAATATTAGAGTCAAGCAAAGCTCTTGAAGGACTCAAATGTGAAGTATTTGAATCAGGTGGAGCAGGGCTCAAGATGGCTCTGGGAAATTACTAAGACACGTTTGGCTCTGGCATGATGGAGTAGTATTAGAGTCGAGCAGAGCTCTTGAAAGGATTCAAAGAAGGTGTGCTTAATGGTAAATACTCTAGTATGATACTTGTGATGAGTATTCAAGTGAAAGGTGGAGATTGTTGGGGGATATTTCACATGAATCCTATATTGGATAAATTCAAGAGTGTAGATGGGTTAATAAGTATGGTAGAGCCTTAACCTAATAGGTTAACCTTTTAGGTAAGGAGGTGGTCCAACATGCTTATTGAGCCAGTCTACACAGATGTGCGCTGCATGGTGATGAATTGATGTGAGATGGATTGTACAATTCCGCTACAGTCTCCTTATAACACCACACAACCAACCTATCTCCTTGTGCCTAAACCAATCCATAACAGTCAAATACATAGTCAAATGTATGTATATCCAAGTAATTGGCAAACTAATTAGTTTATTTTCTTCATAAAATGCAATTCTTTTGATAAACACATAACTATACCATGTAGAAAAACCCCACTATTAAGCATACTATCCTCAAGTGTTTACACTGCATCATATAATAGGTAGCACACATTCTTAATCAAACTCATAGCAAATCCCATATCCACTAATTAGTTCATATTTAGCATTCTATAGTAAATACTTAGCAAAGATGCATTTACCTTTCTATTGCTTAGTTCAATCTGCTAAGTTTTTTTTTTCAATGTTCTTCACGGCTACTCTTCCATCTCTAGTTAGTCATAATTCAGCTCTTACTCGAGTGTAAACCCTGTTGGAAATGGTATTTGAAACATTAAATATTAGAGCATTTTGAGGCTCAATTTAATGTGGGACCGACACTCCAAAAATGTCGGGTCTATGCACTTACACGTTCTCCTCCGTGAGGAGTATAACGTGGTATACTTATTTGTTCAAATCCATTAAGAATCGAATGAGAAAATTGACTCCAAAGTCACCTACTTGATATGTTGTAAAGTGCATAGTCCCACATAGGATGTGGGAAAGAAATGTGAAGAATTTATATATGGGATGTTTGCTCAATGGGAAGGGCCCCAAGTGCACCCTAGTTTTATGGAAGGAAGAGGACCTAGCCAAGGCATGGTTGAAACCCACGCGTGCGCCGCCGCCGTCGGTCAGCCGGGCCGGGGTCGTGGGTTCGGGTTGTTATATATATATATATATATATATATATATATATATATATATATATATATATATATATATATATATATTTTTAGGCAAAATTTGTTTAATAATATTGATCACAATACTACGTCGTTTTGACAAACCAACGGTAATATCTTGTCTTAACTGTCAAAAATTATCTATAAATAAACGATGAGGGATTCTATTCTACATAAGTTTTATTTCCGTCCCGTTTCTGTATATGCTAGATATTTCGTTCCGTTCTGTTCTGAAAAAACAGAGTTCCGTTCCACAATTTTGCAATTCCCGTTCCTTCCCTGTAAAATCCCGTTCCTTCCCTCCTACAAAATCCCGTTTCCCGTTTCTGCAAATCCCGTTATCTGTCAAATAGTGTTGCAGTAACAGTAAGTCCTAGTTTTCTTCATGCATACATTTTTAATTATCATGTTATTTCAGTGCATAACATAGAAATTGGTTCGATGTGTTCTTAATTTTGAAGTGCTTCTAATTAAGAACTGGAAATCCGTTTTATCTTGAAAAGCAATTATTCAATTAATCCTTAGCACCTGTGAGGGAATAAATTTGCTTTAAGGAGACTTTGTGAATTCAAAGGACTCGGATTTATATTAATATATGTTTCTATTTTTGCATAATTTTCATCATATATATATATATTTTAAATAATACTATATATTACAGGTGACAATCTTAAAGCAAATTTAATTTCTGTAATTATAGTATTGTTTTATGTGAACAACAAATTGTTTTATAAAACAAGTTTTGTTTTGTATAAACTGCGTCTGTTCATTAAAAATTCTACAAATTTTGTTGAATCTAAATACATTTATATATTAGTACATTACAATATATATATTAGCGTACTGATATTATATATAATATTTATAATATACTTATTATCATAAATTACCCTAATATTTACAAAAATATATTAAATGTATTCTTAATTAACTTTTCCCCATATTCACATAACTAATATAATTAAATATATTTATCACGTCTTATTCCCATATTTTATTTATCGCAAATAATTATATAGAAGCAATACAATAAATCAAATATTTTAATAATTTGATTTCTTTTTAATCATAAATAACTTCTCACAATTTATTAAATATAATAAATATTAATTATTATTCTTGTTACATCACATCACGATATCCACATATTATACTGCACATAATAATATATGTAATATAATAACACATATTTAAATAAAATGAAATAAAAATTTATTCCAATAAATCCTTATTTTATTTACTCAAGAAAAATGCAATTCGCTATCGGGATGAACCATAAATTAGAGTTTTACACCCTCTAATAACAGTATGACACAAAAACATTCAGGAGAAAATCAAGAAATTTGGATTTCAATATGGTTAGTTAAACAGTTTACCATGGTAAATAATAAATACAAAATGTGTCAGTGCAATTCAAATCCCTTGATTTTCTCCTGAATTCCCTACATATTATTGTTGGAGGTGTAACAAATTAAAAAATTAAAGGAGGTTTTAATAGGATCTTGAGCTAGTGGTAGTGGCACATAAACTTCCAATTAATGTGGTATTATTTTCAATGATACCAACTCTTGTAGGGGACGAATTATAATTTGTTTCAACCCAAGACATAAACAAAGACATGGGTATTTAGACTCGTTAAAACACCCGATGTAAAAGTAAAAAAAAGGGGGTGGGGGGATCTTTTTGACACGAAATGGATATATATATATATATATATATATATATATATATATATATATATAATATATATGACTCATATTTAAGAGATAAAACTCTAGTTTTACAAGTCATCCGTATATGATTTATTATCATATAAAACAAAAGATTATTTACTAATTTTTTTGTCATGGATTGGCTCTTTTATAAATTTAGTGCCCCGTTTGAAGCACATATTTGTTTTTCAAATAACATAATTTTTAATTTCTTTTTTATTTTAAATATAATGATTATAAAATTTTCATTAAAATTTCTCAAATTAACTTACTATTGCTATTCACTTTTAATTTTTTGTACATTTATACAAGTAAAGAGCTAAAGGAATCTTATAAAGAATAAAATTTTCATAAAATACTAAGTTAATTATTATTATATATAAAAATAGAAAATAAAGTTTAATCGTGGATTGACTTATCCTGATATACATAGTTTTTTAATACTAATTACTATTAAGTGATATTGTTTTCTTATATATTTTTAATATATAGTCATTTAAGGTTAGAATTGTTGTAAAATAATAAATTACCATTATGATTTTTAGTTTTAAAACTAGTTAAATTTTAATCACTAATCATGTACAAGTTAGAATTGATTATATGACTAATTAGATAAAGATCTCGTATATGAAATATAATTGGTAACTGGAATTTAATCGCTAATATATTTTGTAATATATATAATTTATTTATTAATATTACTTATATTTACTCACAATATTTTTTCTAATATTTTTAATATATAGTTATTTAAAGTTCAAAGTTGAGCAGACACCTAAAAGTAAAATTCTAATGACTTTTAAGTTAGAATTTTTTATATGACTAAGTAACTAAGTGACTGTTATAAAGAATAAAATTTTTACAAAATAATAAGTTAATATCAATCATAATATTTTTAGACAAAAAAAAGGTGAACCACCACATATATATAATTGCATGAGCTATCATACAAAAACGACGTCGAATTATATAATTGAATACCCTCGCTCCCATGTATAAATGAGTATTATATAATTTTTTAAAATATTGTTATTATATAGAACACCTCATACAAGAATGTGAGATATACCTCACCTCCAATGCCTCCTATTTTTATTTCTATATTCTTAGAATATAATTACTTAATTAGAGTACAAAGTCGAGTGAAAACTTGAAAGGTGAAGTCTTAGGCATGATTTATAATACTAATTAATTAACTAAATGACTCTTACAAGAAATAAAATTATTGTAGAATAATAAGTTACTTTTAAGTTTTTCAGTATCATAAATAGGGATTAGTTCTACTACAAAAAAATGGGGGCTTCAGCAACTGTGACGCCCCCAAAATTAGGTATACATCACCCATCTTGGGTCGTCAGATACAAAGTATAGAATACAAATATAACTTACTAATACAACTGTCGTGTACAATACGACAAAATATAAACTGTGAGTTTGAATACAAATATTATCTTCTAAAGAGTATTCATACTCAAAAGGAGTCCTCATTACATTTATTAACACACCATTACATAGAATAGTGAGGACTACTAACTAATACTATCATTCGGACCATCACTCCGTTCCCCGACTTGTCCCAGCTACGTTCTCATTTCCTGAAGAGAACAGTGAAAGAAAGGGTGAGCTCAACTAGCCCAGTAAGAAATATTATGACTAAGATAATGCAGAATAAATTATCATTAGCCTTCAACAATGTTAAACTGATAAAATATAATAGACATCAAGTTTAACTGCAGCGGAACAAGCAATCCATTAAAAGAGTCAAGTAGAAAATAAACTCTACTATCTTTTATGATTTAAAAGGTTTTTCAACACTGTGATCGCTGAGACTCAGCTTAATAAAATAATCCACATCATCGAATCACCCCTGCACTACGGCCAAGGATATTCGTGTATTCATTAATGGTCATGATCATGCCAACAACTGTCCATCAATGCACTACGGGCCAATGAAGACTTTTACCACATCATTTGTAACATTACGGTCATGATTATACCGAATAATCCCTGGTCATAATCATACCAAGTCCATCTATGCACTACAGGCCACAGATGACTTTTAACATTTTATAAACATGAGGATGATGACAATGATATAAGAATTCAATAAAACAAGTTCAAGAATTAATTTATCCAAGAATTAACAACGTCCAAATTGTCAACATGATACTGCTTTGTGGAGTAAAATTCAAGAATGCTTAGAAGAATATTTTCATGAAAAGATACTGGATGAAACGCAAATATCAAGGATATTTCACAAATTTCATGGAGTATAGAAGTCAAAACTTAACCAACTGAGTATAATAAAGAATGGAATAACAAAAGAAATCACCATGCATGCGATAGACCGCACAGACAGGTTATTCCAACAGAATAATAAATAATGGAACCAGGTCCGGCGTAAACGCACAGACAGGATATTCCGACAGAATAATAAATAATGGAACCAGGTCCGGTGTAAAACACACAGACAGGATGTTCCAACAGAATAATAATAAAAACGGAACCAGGTCCGGTGTAAAACACACAGACAGGATGTTCCAACAGAATAATAAACGGAACCAGGTCCGGTGTAAAATACACAGACAGGATGTTCCAACAGAATAATAGAAGAATGTCACCAAGTATAGGGTAGACCGCGTATATGGTTATTCCAACAGAATAATAACGAATGAATAACAGAAGTTCTCTTCATGAATATAAAAGAAATAATATTCCTTACCTTAAAAGAACTGGATATTGGAAAAGTGATGTAGCAGAATACTTTTATTCTCTCTCTCTTATTCTCTCTATACTTTCTCTCTCTATAGTTTGAATGAATTCGTGAAAAATAATGAAGCCCTAGGCCTCTATTTATAGAAAAACTGAGGGTGGCTCTTGGTCTTAACGAAGGGTCAAATGACTCTTGGTCTTAACAAGGGTCAAATGACTCTTGGTAATATTGAAGGGACAACTACTATTGACGAAAGTAATTACTATTGACCAAGGTAAATACTATTGACGAAGGTAATTACTATTGACCAAGGTAAATACTATTGACCAAGGTAAATACTATTGACGAAGGTAATTACTATTGACCAAGGTAAATACTATTGACGACGGTAATTACTATTGACGAAGAGACTCTTAGATGATGACATATGGCCCCCCATTAAATAATCAAACTTACCACAACGTCTCAATTATTGATTTAATAATATAACATATTATACAGATGATACTATGACAATAATTTAAGAGATATGATGCAGCAATTACTGTAGCAATAATTGAGTATAGCTGAGTGACTTCTCACGTAAGCATCAATAATCAATACCGTGTGCTACTATGCAACCACGCGTATTACTGTACTTTTACTACCAGGTAGTTCAACAGTTTTAACGGTTTTAACGGTAACACCTCAGCCGTTATTTTTAATAAAATATTTTTGTCGTTTTCTCAATCCGACAATAATTTCGTTGTGGGGTCCACCAATGATTGTGCCGTCGTACGAATATTCTCCGACAAAAAGAATATTCCCCGACCAAACGAATATTTTATAACAACTTGCTTACTTTGTAAAATTTATAAATATTACCCACAACTATAACATTATATCAAATTAACTCCATAATATTCAAAAATGATATTTATAGAAAATTCATCTTTATTTATAAAAGTTGGGGTCTTACAACCTCCCCTTCTTATGAAATTTCGCCCTCGAAATTAAGGTACGTACCTGGTATGTCGAAGAGGTAAGGATACCTTGATTTCATTTCAGATTCTAACTCCCAAGTCATTTCCTCAACATCGTGGTTTCTCCACAAAACTTTGACTTGAGGTATAACCTTGGAGCGTAGAATATGTTCCTTCTTATCCAAGATTTGAACAGGAACTTCTTCATACGTCAAATCCTCCGCTATTTCGTCCGGTTCTAACTCAATAATGTGGTTCGGGTCTTCCACATATTTGCGTAACATGGATATGTGGAAAACGTTATGAACACGAGACATACTTGGCGGTAAAGCGAGTCTATAAGCCACAGTTCCTACTCGATCGAGGATTAAAAATGGACCGATGAATCGAGGATTTAGCTTTCCTCTCTTTCCAAATCTCGTAACTCCTTTCCATGGAGCAACACGTAAGAACACATGATCTCCTACATCAAATTCCACGTCCTTTCGATGAAGATCAGCATAACTCTTTTGTCGATCTTGTGAGGTTTTTATACGTTGTCGGATCGTTTGAATCTTTTCTGTAGTCATACGTACCAACTCCGGTCCCAACAACGTTGCTTCACCCACCTCATCCCAGCATACTGGAGAACGACATTTTCTTCCATACAATGCTTCGAATGGAGCCATGCCAATACTTGCTTGATAACTGTTGTTGTAGGAAAACTCCACCAATGGTAAGAACTTGTCCCAACTTCCCTTGAAGTCAAAGACACAGAGTCTTAATAGATCTTCAAGAGTTTGAATAGTCCTCTCTGATTGTCCGTCCGTCTGAGGATGATATGCTGAACTAAATCGTAACTCCGTGCCCATAGCTTTTTGTAAACTAACCCAAAATCGTGAAGTGAATCTTGGGTCTCGATCAGAAACTATGGATACTGGCATACCATGCAGTCTTACAATCTCGTTTATGTACATACGAGCAAGACGTTCAAGTGTATAAGTTTCTCGTATCGGTAAGAAATGAGCAGACTTGGTCAATCTATCAACAATGACCCAAATCGCATCAATACCTTGAGAAACCCTAGGAAGACCGGTAACGAAATCCATGGTAATGTGCTCCCACTTCCATTCTGGAATTTCAAGTGGTTGCAATGGACCTTTTGGTACTTGATGCTCCGCTTTGACTCGTTGACAAGTTAGACACCTTGAGATAAACAACGCTATCTCTCTCTTCATATTGCTCCACCAAAATGTATGACGAAGATCATGATACATTTTGGTACTTCCAGGATGGATTGCAAACGGTGTGTTGTGCGCCTCCATCATGATTTCATACTTTAAATCAGGGTTGTTAGGAACACAAAGTCTGGAGTTGACTCGAAGTATTCCTTCTTCATCGATTCTTGCTTCCGGCATAGCACCTTCTTGCACTTTCTTCCTCATACGCATCAGCTCCAGGTCTGTAGCTTGAGCAGCTTTAACTTTATCGATTAAAGTCGGTTCTACTCGTATATTCGCCATCATCACATGGGTCCCTGGAGTCTTTAACTCTATCTCCATCCTTTGCAAGTCACACAAAATGGGCCTTTGTGTTGTTAATATTGCACTTGTACCCATATGATCTTCTACTCAATGCGTCAGCTACCACGTTCGCTTTTTCAGGATGGTATTGAATGGTATGATCATAATCTTTCAACAGTTCAAGCCAACGTCGTTGTCGCATGTTGAGTTCCTTTTGAGTGAAGAAATATTTGAGGCTTTTATGATCCGTAAAGATCTCCACTTTCTCCCCATACAAGTAATGCCTCCAAATTTTAAGTGCAAAGACAACAGCTGCCAACTCTAGATCATGAGTAGGATAATTCCTCTCATATTCCTTGAGTTGTCTTGATGCATAGGCTATGACTTTTCCATGTTGCATGAGAACGCATCCCAACCCTTTGCTCGAAGCATCACTGTAGATGACAAATCCCTCCGAGCCAGATGGTATTGTTAGAACAGGTGCTGAAATGAGTCTCCTCTTGAGTTCTTGAAAACTCTGCTCACATTCTTCGCTCCAACCAAACTTTGTATCTTTCCGAGTCAGCTGAGTTAATGGAGTAGCGATTCGAGAAAATCCTTCCACGAATCTCCGATAATAACCAGCTAAACCAAGAAAGCTACGTACCTCGGTCACTGATTTAGGTTGCTCCCAGCTTTGAATAGCTTCAATCTTTGCCGGGTCAACCGATATTCCACGACTTGATACTACGTGCCCAAGGAATGCTACCTCCTCCAGCCAGAACTCGCATTTCTTCAACTTGGCATAAAGCTTGTATTCACGAAGCTTTTGGAGTACCAGCCTCAAGTGTTGCTCATGATCTTCACGGCTTTTGGAATAAATAAGGATGTCATCAATAAAGACGACCACAAAGTGATCCAAATATTCCTTGAATACCCGGTTCATCATATCCATGAAGGCAGCAGGAGCATTAGTCAATCCAAAGGACATGACTAGGAATTCATAATGCCCGTACCGAGTTCTAAAAGCCGTCTTTGGAATATCCTCAGTTCTAACCTTCAGCTGATGATATCCAGAACGAAGATCGATCTTTGAAAAGAATTGTGCTCCTTGCAACTGGTCAAACAGGTCATCAATACGTGGCAATGGGTACCTGTTTTTGATGGTGACATGATTCAACTCCCGATAATCAATACAAAGTCGCATACTTCCATCTTTCTTCTTCACGAATAGAACAGGAGCACCCCAAGGAGAAGTACTAGGACGAATAAAGCCAATGTCTAACAATTCCTGCAGTTGGATCTTTAACTCCTGAAGTTCAATAGGAGCCATTCGATATGGGGCTTTGGAAATGGGTTTTGTACCGGGTTCAAGGTCGATACAAAATTCAATTTCACGCTCTGGGGGTAGGCCAGGAAGTTCTTCAGGGAATACGTCAGGGAATTTATTAACAATAGAAATATCATTCAAAACTGACGTATTTTTGTTTAGATCTGTGACATGAGCTAAGAAAGCTTGACATCCGTTTTTCAATAAACGAATAGCTTTATGGCTTGAGATGACAGCGATTGATTTTAATGGTTTGGTTGCTTGAATTCGCATAATAGGTCGATTAGGAATATGAAAGCTAACAACCTTACGAAAACAATCAATTTTTGCATAATGAGTAGTTAACCAATCAATCCCTAGAATCACGTCAAATGCAAGTATTTTTAATGAAATCAGATCGATAGGTAATGTGTGGGTACCAACTTGAACCAAACAAGACTTATAAACAGTGGAGGTAATGAAGGTTTCTCCCAACGGAGTTTCCACAGATAAGTCAAAGTCTAATTTCTCCGGAATCAAATTTAATCGATGAGCGCAAGTAGGAGAAATAAAAGAATGGGTTGAACCGGTATCAAATAAAGTATAAACTTCTTTAGAGTTTATGATAAGCTTACCCGTGATGACCTCATTCGGGTTCCTTGCTCTTTGGGAGTTCACAACAAACGCTCTCCCTTGCACAACCGGTTTTGACTTTTCTGGGACGGCTTTTGGTGCCTCCATCCTAGCTGAATTTGTCTTCGGTAAACGACAAAATCGGGCTAAATGACCTTCTCTTCCACAATTATAACATGCTTTGGACGGCATCGCGCAGTTTGGACTGATGTGCCCCTCCCCTCCGCATTTGAAACATATGATAGGTGGTCGTTCTCCTTCCTTAACGACAGGTGCTGGTGCTGACGTCTTTCCATCATTGTTGAATCTCCTCTTCTTGAAATGTCCATTCTTATTGTTTTGGCCCTGATTACCACCGAAGTGGTTACCATTTCTGGCCTGTTGATTCCCTCCACGCTTGTTGTCACCGCTTCGATGACTGCTCTCACTGGTATTATCATTTTGCCGGCTGCTCTCTTTTGGTTGCGTTGTCTCGTTATCGCGCTCCACCAACTGAGCCCTATTTACAACATCTGAATACAAACACAGTTTATGAGAAACAAGATGTTGACGTATCTCCGGCTTCAAACCTCTTAAAAACATCCGCGTCATTCTTTCTTCATTATCCACCAGGTGGGACGCAAACCGGGATAACTCCGCAAATTTTGCCTCGTACTGCGACACGGTCATATTATTCTGCTCCAATTTGATGAACTCCACCTCCTTCATGTGACGAATACTCTCGGGAAAGTATTTGTCGTTAAACAGCTCTTGGAACTTCTCCCAAGACATCTTCAGTGCGGCAGGTTGAGTACGCTTTATCGATTCCCACCAGTAATCTGCCTCTCCTCGCAACATAAAGGCGGCAAAGGGAACCTTTTGCTCCTCGGAGCAACCCAAGACATCAAATATCTTGGTGATCTGCTTTATCCATGTTTCAGCTACAAGTGGTTTGGGTTCTCCCTTAAACTCCGGTGGTCCCAGCTCCTTAAACTGTTTAGCGGTGACCGCCTGAGAGTTTCCAGTATTTTCACCTACGTTGTGGACAGGAGCCGCTTTCACCTGTTGTTGCATGAATTGCATAAAGCCTCTGAACATTTGATCATTCATCATTTGGTCAGTGTTGTTGTTTGCATGAGGATTGACACCTTCCTGATGCACATTATCCTGATTATTGATATGTGGTGAATCAACAGTCGCCTGTGCTCCATTGCTATTCTCAACATTCTCAGATGCCATTTTCAGATACTGCCACAAAATAAAAATTAATTGATATGTCATATATTATCCTTATATTATGACCGACCAATTAAATACCATGCAAATAAACTTAGGTATGTCATACTAGCGAAGGAATTCCCCGTCTCTCCCCTCCTAGTTCTATTCTCACATCTTAGCCAGGGATCATATCCCTAAGCTCTGATACCAACTGTGACGCCCCCAAAATTAGGTATACATCACCCATCTTGGGTCGTCAGATACATAGTACAGAATACAAATACAACTTACTAATACAACTGTCGTGTACAATATGACAAAACATAAACTGTGAGTTTGAATACAAATATTATCTTCTAGAGAGTATTCATACTCAAAAGGAGTCCTCATTACATTTATTAACACACCATTACATAGAATAGTGAGGACTACTAACTAATACTATCATTCGGACCATCACTCCGTTCCCCGACTTGCCCCAGCTACGTTCTCATTTCCTGAAGAGAACAGTGAAAGAAAGGGTGAGCTCAACTAGCCCAGTAAGAAATATTATGACTAAGATAATGCAGAATAAATTATCATTAGCCTTCAACAATGTTAAACTGATAAAATATAATAGACATCAAGTTTAACTGCAGCGGAACAAGCAATCCATTAAAAGAGTCAAGTAGAAAATAAACTCTACTATCTTTTATGATTTAAAAGGTTTTTCAACACTGTGATCGCTGAGACTCAGCTTAATAAAATAATCCACATCATCGAATCACCCCTGCACTACGGCCAAGGATATTCGTGTATTCATTAATGGTCATGATCGTGCCAACAACTATCCATCAATGCACTACGGGCCAATGAGGACTTTTACCACATCATTTGTAACATTACGGTCATGATTATACCGAATAATCCCTGGTCATAATCATACCAAGTCCATCTATGCACTACAGGCCACAGATAACTTTTAACATTTTATAAACATGAGGATGATGACAATGATATAAAGATTCAATAAAACAAGTTCAAGAATTAATTTATCCAAGAATTAATAACGTCCAAATTGTCAACATGATACTGCTTTGTGGAGTAACTTCAAGACTGATTAGGAGAATATTTTCATGAAAAGATACTAGATGAAGCGCAAATGTCAAGGATATTTCACAAATTTTATGGAGTATAGAAGTCAAAACTTAACCAACTGAGTATAATAAAGAATGGAATAACAAAAGAAATCACCATGCATGCGATAGACCGCACAGACAGGTTATTCCAACAGAATAATAAATAATGGAACCAGGTCCGGCGTAAACGCACAGACAGGATATTCTGACAGAATAATAAATAATGGAACCAGGTCCGGTGTAAAACACACAGACAGGATGTTCCAACAGAGTAATAATAAAAACGGAACCAGGTCCGGTGTAAAACACACAGACAGGATGTTCCAACAGAATAATAAACGGAACCAGGTCCGGTGTAAAACACACAGACAGGATGTTCCAACAGAATAATAGAAGAATGTCACCAAGTATAGGGTAGACCGCGTATACTGGTTATTCCAACAGAATAATAACGAATGGAATAACAGAATTTCTCTTCATGAATATAAAAGAAATAATATTCCTTACCTTAAAAGAACTGGATATTGGAAAAGTGATGTAGCAGAATACTTTTATTCTTTCTCTCTTATTCTCTCTATACTTTCTCTCTCTATAGCTTGAATGAATTCGTGAAAAATAATGAAGCCCTAGGCCTCTATTTATAGAAAAACTGAGGGTGGCTCTTGGTCTTAACGAAGGGTCAAATGACTCTTGGTCTTAACGAAGAGTCAAATGACTCTTGGTAATATTGAAGGGACAACTACTATTGACGAAAGTAATTACTATTGACCAAGGTAAATACTATTGACCAAGGTAAATACTATTGACCAAGGTAAATACTATTGACGACGGTAATTACTATTGACGAAGAGACTCTTAGATGATGACATATGGCCCCCCATAAAATAATCAAACTTACCACAACGTCTCAATTATTGATTTAATAATATAACATATTATACAGATGATACTATGACAATAATTTAAGAGATATGATGCAGCAATTACTGTAGCAATAATTGAGTATAGCTGAGTGACTTCTCACGTAAGCATCAATAATCAATACCGTGTGCTACTATGCAACCACGCGTATTACTGTACTTTTACTACCAGGTAGTTCAACAGTTTTAACGGTTTTAACGGTAACACCTCAGCCGTTATTTTTAATAAAATATTTTTGTCGTTTTCTCAATCTGACAATAATTTCGTTGTGGGGTCCACCAATGATTGTGCCGTCGTACGAATATTTCCCGACAAAAAGAATATTTCCCGACCAAACGAATATTTTATAACAACTTGCTTACTTTGCAAAATTTATAAATATTACCCACAACTATAACATTATATCAAATTAACTCCATAATATTCAAAAATGATATTTATAGAAAATTCATCTTTATTTATAAAAGTTGGGGTCTTACAGCAACAATTGATTTTCGTTGCTAAAGGTGCCAAATTTCGTTACAAAAGGATTTTGGCAACGACTTTACTATCGTTGCGTTTTTCGTTGCGCAATGAGCGTTGCTAATTGTTCCACAATGAACATTTTTTTTTGTTGCCAAAAGTATTACATTTTACAACGAAATTTATCTTTCGTACAGAGACATCGATCCTTTAGCAACAAAATGTATTGTTGCAGAATAATTAAAATTTCGTTACTAAAAACCCCATTTCGTTGCAAAAGCCTGCTAATTGGCAACGAAATGAACTCTCTTTTTTTGCAGTGACCATGCATTTTCGTTGCAATTGATACCATTTTACAACGACATTTTTCGTTGCAGTAAATTATGAAAATTACTGCCTAAGCTTGTTTTCTTTGCGGAATGTAAACTTTTTAGCAACGATTTTCGTTGCTGATTATATTATTTGACGACGACATTATACTGAATCAGCAACGAAAATGTTTGTTGCTGGTTATTTTTCAATAGCAACGAAAGTCGTCGATTAGTAACGACATTATATGTTGTCTTTTCTTTATATGTGCAACAAAAGTTAATATGATTTGCAATGATAAAAAATATTGTCTTTTAAGTTAGTATTAGCAACAATATCCTCTCCGTTGTTATTAGGTTAATTTTTCGTTGCCAAAAATTATATTTTTAATGCCATTAGCAACAAAAATTTGTTGCTAAATGTATAAAAAATTGTTGCTATATTAAAACTTGTTCAATGCTTTGGTAACGAATTATATTGTTGCCGAATTAAAATTTGACATTCTTTTTGTGTACCTGACTGGCTTAATGTCCCCATAGCAAATAATGACAAAAATACAAAAAATTAAAATATTATTAACTTAATAAAATCATCCACTACATAATCATTCATTATCTTTACAATTAACCATCTAAAGCTACCATAGTTCTTCAATCAAAATATATATCTACATATATAGAGAAAATACACTTCATAATTTCGTCCCTTGTCTTCCGTAAACGTAGCACGAAAATTTGATCCCCAGTATTGTAAGGCAGGTCGTAGAAACAGTCTTCCTGCACATTTAAAATTAATAGCAAAATCAAGAAAATGAAGCAAATAGGTCACCAGAGGCACTTAGTGCCAAAATTAATACACAAAGACAATAGAGTTACTACGTGGTACTAATGTACACCGTATTGCTCATAAGCAGAAAAAAACAAATAGGCAATCACATTATCATTTGCTACAAATCCAAATAGAAAAAAAAACGTTCAGTGCGACTATATGATTGCTCTATTACAAGAAAAAATTAGAATCTTAATCAGCCATTTCATGAATTAATTTCAGTAAGCATAGTGGTAAACATATTTCCTATTACAAGACTTGTAGATTATTATTATATGTTGACCTCAAGTCAGAATTCAGTCACATTCAACAACCACAAACATCACACAATCTTAAATACCATCACACAATCTTCATGACATTTCATGTAGGCTTTGTAGGATAGCATCCCTACCTTTTTGGTCAAGTTCTACAACAGAACCATCACGCAATTGAATAAAGGAGCTTCTCTCCAACAAATTCTCTACTGCACCCTGTGAAATATAGCACAAGACAAGAGTTATGACTAATTCAACAAGGCACAAAAAGATAACAAAAGAGAGGTGGATAAACAAGGCACAACAATATGAGTAGCCTCATTAATATTTTTATTTGGTCCGCTGTCCTTGTTTTACCAAGCATGTTAAAGAAGAAATCTTTGATTAAATAATAACATGCACGTATGAAAAAGATATATACCCACAAATATATAGAATAGTAACAAGCCAATTAGAAAAACAGTACTCCCTCCATCCCACATAAAGAATCTCATTTACAAAATTATTTAGGATGAATTTTTGTACAATGTCAACTTTCTATTTTCAGATGTCCAAAAATGTTGCTACTTTACGGAAATAAAGGTAGGCTAGATTACCCAGTTAACAAATGATAAAGAAAATGTTGTCATGCCATTCCCCACCATATATCAAAGGAAAGTAAATTATGACATGAATAATTTTTTCTACCCTTAACCCATGTGCATCTGCTAAGCATCAAAGTCATTAGTGGTTCAAGAAAAGAAAAACCTATCATTAGTGGTTCAAGAAAAGTAAAATCTATCACAAATACAGTATGGCACATAATAGAGTAACTAATATTATGATAATCCAAAGCTATGCCACATCAGATGGGAAAAGTAACCTTACAAGCAAGTTGTCACTATCATCATGAGCTCATACAAACAGAAACAAATGCTTGTAAAACCAGTACGAAGCGTCTGACCTGCCAAAATAAGCAGACTTATATAGGTACCTGCCAAAGTTGAATCTTTTCAGCTTAGAAAATTATATGTTGAAGGAACACATCTAAGTGTTCACAATGCAGAAGAATAAATAATATCATACCCTAAATCCGGAATATATCAGATCGCAATCCAATTTCACTAATCTGGCCACCTCTATAGAATGTCCAGACCCTCCTCATTTCCCTGGCAACATTCATCGTTTAACATAAATATTACAGACTCGGGCCGGATAAAACTCAACACCTGCATTTGGAAACCAACAGGAATTCCATGATCAGCAACCAAAAAGAATCTTGATTGAGAGAAATTACATTTCAATGAATTTAAAATCATGCTTGATGGGCAACATTTGAATAAGGAAACAGACAAGGGAGATAGACAATACAATAAATTTGTTGTGTAATATATGTAATATTGACACATTGTGCAAGGTGTATAAATTTCTTCTTTCTGCTGATGACAGCCTCAGTCTGAAAAATGTTTTTTGGCATACAAGATTCAGTAATCAGGGAAAATAATTGTCTGTAATGTTGTTCAACTTTATCAAGAGTATAAACAGGAGAAATTGTGGTAAGACTAAAGAGGAGAGAAGCCAATGAGGAATGACTAGAAGAAAAAAATTGGTCAAACATAAGCCAAACCAAATTGAAGATGTGATCACCAGGATAACAAAAAAGAATAATAAAGTTGATGTTTAAACAAGTAATAACACATTCAAGCACTAAAAAAATTGACAGTATTTAAACCCACACCTACATTGTAATATTTTATTGCTCAAAAATATTTTTACTCCTAATGCAGAGCACATAACTGTCAGGCATATGTGTTGTAAATCAAAAGAGTAATAGCTATAACCATTGCATTAGTTATTCAAGAAAAGTAACCACATACTAAAATTCAACTCAAATCTAAGGCCATCAATGCATGGATCATCTAAACACCGAAATTGAACATTAAATAAGTCTCCAATGGTAAATACAATTAAAGTACTTACAACCTCGGATATAACAATGTTATTCAGAATTCAGCACATAGAAGTTGCTACTCTTGAGGATGGATCTTCAAAACCCCAGAGCTCCAGACTAGTATGATGTATTCATTAAAGGCTGTATCTATGGATGATGAAATAATAATCCTTCAAATGTTAAGTACGAAAATTTCCACCATAGTTTTCACCAAAAGTTGCTTAGAACATTCAGTTCAAAGAAGAAGTTATCAAGCAGGGAAAAAAATCTCCCACATATTCTCAGCAGACAACTAAATGAACTTGATTTAAAAAACCAATAGTCAAAACTATACATTTATTATTTCCAACAAAAAGCAGCAAAGAACTTGTCAAACATATTTTTAAGTAATAATAAATAAAGTTTGTAAATTTTACAAATGGACAGTATTTTTCTTGTCTATTTTTAGAAAATCAACTCTACTTTTGGAATGGGATGTACAAAATTGCTATATGGTCTTCCATCTCTGAATGAAGAAGCATTTATTTAGTGGAATTATACTTTTACATTACACACAAGACCACGTTAAATCTAGTGAAAACTCTGCAATTCAAAATCAAGACCCCAATACAACAAAACACAGTTTCAGGAAAATGAAATTGAACAAGAAAATCGAACCTTGAGAAGCAAATAACAAAGGAATCATCAATAAGCATTTGTCGAGAAGTTTCGGCCTGAGACTCCCCTTTCTGAGTGAGCACAGAGAAATTAGAACTTCCTTGAATCCTCCCTTCCTCGTTCCACGTGCTCTGCCCGTGCCTCACCAGCACGATCCTCTTCGTCGCCTTAATCGTCAAAAAAGGGGCCGAATCTCGTAGCTCCAAACTAAACTTTTCTCTCTCCTCCGATGAAACTTCATCTAGAGGTACTTGTAAGCTCGAAGATGATCGGATTGTAAAGGAACCGTTAGGGCTTGCTTTGATGCCGATACAATTCCTAGGGTTTGTACGGAGAGAGAGAGAGTCGTGCCTGAAGAGAGGAGGTGTGACGGATCTGAGTTTGAGAGAGAGTTCGAGATCTGGGTCTGGGTTTGAGAGTTCGAGATCTGGGTCTCAGGGTCCGAGAGAATTCGAGATCCAAGACTTCAGTTCAGAGTTTATTATTTTAACTCAAGTGTTTCGTTCGGTTATATTATTATTTCAACTTTGCAAAGCTTTGTTCTAACCAAAAGGTGAAACTCGTAAAAATTAATCGAAAATCGTAAAAAAATTCGGATATAACTAAAATGTTAAAAATAACCAAATTATCAGAAAATTTTGATTAAATTATTTCGGTTCAATTCGGTAATTCGGTTATACCCGTTTTTTCTCAGTCCTAGATAGTTGTCATCAACCAACTTTTCATCTGATCAATTTATGTTTTTACCTATAAAGGCTAGACCTGGCAATATAGTTGCTTAACTGTCGGGTCAATCTATATTAAATGGAACCAAATGAGTTGGTTAACAATATTTATTTATTTGGGTTGGTTAAAGTTTGGAACCATATTTTTAAAATGAAATATACTCCCTCCGTCCCAAATTATCTGCTGTTTTAGTAAAAAAAATTTGTCCCATAATATCTGCTTTTTCAAGATTTCAATGCATTTTTTTCCTTTGTTTTCCAAGTTTGCCCATTTACCCTAATTAATGATAGTCATTACTCTCATTCATGCCTCTCCTCTTTTTAAGCAACTTTTCATATTCCCACCAATAAGGATTCATGCGCAGAAAACAAAAAAGTCAATACATAAGGGCATTTTAGTATATTTATCACATATATTGGTATGTGTGTGGAACTCAAGAAAAGCAGATAATTTGGGACGGAGGGAGTAGTTCCAACCCGGTTAACCATTTTTCGACCCATATTTTATTCCAAATCCAAATCAAAAGTACTTTCCACCTATATTTACATATTGAGGAAGTTCAACCATCCACCCCACCCACTCCCACTCCCACCCCCACCTCCATTCACCCCATTAAAAAAAAATATTATGTGATTATGTATACACCCCTTATCCTCACCCCACCCCACCCCACCCCACCCCACCCCACTCACTCACCCACCCACGCACCCCACCTCCACCTCCACCTCCACAAAAAAAATAATATTGTGTGATTATGTATACACCCCACCCCCACCACCCCACCCACCCCACCTACTCCCACCCCCTACTCCACCCCCTACCCCCATACACCCCAACCACCCCACCCCTACCACTCCAAAAAATTTTAATATTAAGCGATTATGTATAAATCACCCACCCTCTACCCCCACCCACCCCACCCTCACCCCACCCTCACCCCACCCCCACTCCACCTACCCACCCACCCCACTCTCACCCCACCCCCACCCCACCCATCCACTCACCCATCCCTCCCTTATATCCGTCTATCTATCTATAATATATATTAATTTCATTTTTAAAAAATTTTATTTAAAAGTCAAAACATCTTAAAATGGTTAATATGGTTTTTAACCATAACCATATGGTTCCAATCCACATTATCCATATTAAAAATGGTTAATATGATTTTAGTTCTTAAATGGTTGGTTAACCATATTTTAAAAATCAAAACCAACCCATAACCATATTTTGTCATGTCTAATAAAGGCCCATATTTATTTTAAGCATAAGTAATATAAAATTTTAATTAGAAAAATTAAGATAATATTTTAAAACTAACTTTTAACTTATTTGTATTATTAATTATTTTACCAACTATTATCTTTGTACTGTAATATTTAATATATAACGCGTACATATACTTATAGAATTTATTATAGCATATAATATATTATTTTATAAAGAAAATTATATACCTTTGTTATTTAAAAAATATTTCTAGTAAACTAATGTATATATCAATATATTAACTATGATTATGTAAAAAATTAATATTTAAAAAAACACTTCAAGTCATAATATCATATCCGTATTCGTATCCAATATTCGACTGATTTTAAAAATACTATCCGTATTCAGTATTCGAAATAATATCCGATTATGGAGAATATCTGTTTCTATTTATTTTATTCGAACGAACAGATTATTAGATTATTCGGGTTTTCGAATTTGTTTATCAATTAGGTTAAATTATCAAAAAAAATTCGGTTAAATTATTTCGATTCGGTTCGACAATTCAGTTATATCCGTTTTTTGCTCAGTCCTAATTGGTAGTATTATAATTTAATTTTATAATATATTTAGAAAAAAGGTAAAAGTAGAACTAGGAATTGCTAGGGGTATACCATTACTATTCTTCTTTTTATGTTTTATTTTTGGACTTAAAAATATGTTCATGATTTAAGTTACTCCCTCCGTCTAAGAATAAAAGTTCTTATTATTTTATGTAATTTCAAGTTAAATATTTACTTATATTAAATAATTTATTTTTTTACAATAATTTATGCGTAATATCCTTAGTATTAAATATAATATTTTTATTATTTATAAATATTTATATAATATCACTAGTCATGTATAGAAAAATATGCAATTAGATGAGAATTTAAATATGAATAATTTTATCATTTGACATTTTTTGTAAATTCTCATAAAATCAATCATCACTTTCATTCTCGGAGTGATGGAGTACTTGTAAGTATATCCTACTTTTATCTAGAAATAAAAAATATTGGGAAGCATAGATATAATAATTAGGTTTGATGAGGTTGGGTTTATTTGGGTCGAAGGCTCGGAACTAACATGTTTGGCAATCGGTTATCACAAATACTATTTTAACAACCACAATCTATACCGTTGATAGCAACATTGGATGACACGAATTGAAATGGATTTTCTCCTGTCGCTACAGGCTGTAGCGACATGAGAAATTACTCATTTGCCACACATGTGCTCATGTGCTATACTGTCTACCGCTACAAGTTATGGCGATAATTTAGTTAACTAATAAATTAGAATGGCTCGGTGGTAACTTAATGGCCTAATAACCCATAGGTCTTACGTTCGAAACCTAGCTGTTATATTTTTGCTTCTTATGTTATATTTTTTGTGTATTAGATAAATTCTATTACTATCTATAAATAAATAAATAAATATATATATATATATATATATATATATATATATATATATATATATATATATATATATATATATATATAAGTTTATCTCTAAATATTCATATAAATACTTATAAGCAAATATTCATATAAATTTATCTTTAAAATTTATAAACAAATATTTATTTATAAATTTATAAATATTTATATGAATATTTAGAGATAAATTTATAAATATTTATATGAATATTTGTTTACGAATTACATGCGATTTGAGATTGTTATAAATAGCCACGGTCCTATTTTATTTTTATTTTTATTATTGTTATTTATTTATTATTATTATAATAATAATAATAATAATAATAATAATAATAATTATTATTATTATTATTATTATTATTGCTATTATTATTATTATTATTAGTGCCACTATTATTATTATTACCACTATTATTATTATTATTATTATTATTATTATTACTGTTATTGTTATTATTATTATTATTATAATTATAATTATAATTATTATTATAATTATAATTATTATTATAATTAATAATATTAATATTATTATTATTATTATTATTATTATTATTATTATTAATGTTATTGTTATTATTATTATTATTATTACTATTATTATTAGTACTATTATTATTTTGACTATTATTATTATTATTATTATTATTATTATTAGTATTAGTATTAGTATTAGTACTATTATTATTATTATTATTATTATTATTACTATTATCTTAATTTAAGGCAACATTTTAATAGTCGTTGCAAAAAGTTGTATAAAATATGCAACGAAAATAAAAATTGTTGCCAATGAATGTGGTCCTTATTAGGCAACGAAATATAACAACAACAAAATTTTAGTTGCCCACGATGAGGAGAAATCAAGTGGTTAGACATTTTGCAACGAATTTCTAACTAATTTGGTTTCTAAATTTTGCAACTACTTATTAATTTCGTTACAAAAAATGAAAGCCTGACACAATCTGCAACGAAGGACAAGTTTCGTTTGTCCTCCGTTGCTAAACATACACTTTTAGCAACGACTTATAAAGTTGTTGCCTGAAAGATCGTTGCTAAAGCCCCATTTTTAGCAACAAAAAAACTTTCGTTGCGCACGATGACGGGAAAGCAAGTGGTGGAAAATTTTGCAACGAAATTTTAACGAAATTTTTTCCCGCCAATGAATTAGCAACGAAATTTTGCAATGACTTATGAATTTCGTTGTAAAAAGTGCAAGTCTGACACAATCTGCAACGAAGGACAAATTTCGTTGCTAAACATATACTTTTAGCAACGACTTATAAAGTCGTTGTTCAAAAAATCGTTGCTAAAGACCCATTTTTTTGTAGTATATAATATTTTTAGACAAAAAAAAGGTGAACCACCACATATATATATAATTGCATGAGCTATCATACAAAAACGACGTCGAATTGTATAATTGAATACCCTCGCTCCCATGTATAAATGAGTATTTTATAATTTTTTAAAATATTGTTATTATATAGAACACCTCATACAAGAATGTGAGATATACCTCACCTCCAATGCCTCCTATTTTTATTTCTATATTCTTAGAATATAATTACTTAATTAGAGTACAAAGTCGAGTGAAAACATGAAAGGTGAAGTCCTAGGCATGATTTATAATACTAATTAATTAACTAAATGACTCTTACAAGAAATAAAATTATTGTAGAATAATAAGTTACTTTTAAGTTTTTCAGTATCATAAATAGGGATTAGTTCTACTTAAATTCTAGGAGAAACTAAAGCATAGGACGAAAATCAAAAAATCAGGTTTTGTCTTATTATATATTTATATAGATATACATTGATGATACTCATCTGTTTCAAATTATAGGATTTATGTTAACTTTTTGAAGCCAATTTGATATTTTTCCAAATTCAAAACGGAAATGTATACTTTTAATTTTAGGCAACCATTTATTTATCGAGTCGAACTTAAACACTACATGCAGACTTGTTTAAAAACTCAACTTGGGTCGTTTAACTCTTTTGTGGGGCTAAACTCGTGAAGTTAAAATTTGAATCAACTTAGCTCGTTTATAACCCCATTGAATTGAAATCTCCTCCACAGATCGAATGATAAATAAACAATTTTTGTTCCATTTTCACCACTTCTATTTGATAACATGTAACAAATTAATTTTTAGAAATGGATACAAGTTGTAGCTACTTTAAAGTCTGCAGCTAGACTATTTCAAAGAAAGAGAGAGAAGAGAAAGAAGAAGAGAGGTTGGAAATCAAAATATTCATTCATATCCCAGATTATTACAACGACTAGCTAACGAACATATATAACTAACTTAACTACCATCTGGACTTAGATTTCCCCTTTTTACCCTTGACATGGTTGACCATCCAGGTAGGCTCCCTAACCTCTCTTCTTGACCATCTGAATCCATTTAAAGCCACTAGTGCTTCCAGCTCATCTTCTTCTCTTTCAACTTCATGGATTGCCTCTTCTTCTCTCACATCATCCAGATCCACATTGTTGGTCGATCACAATATCTTTTTGCTCCTTAAATGTTCCATAATATGTGTCCTCCAAATTAAACTTGTGTAAATTGTAATATTAGATTCTTCATTTGGTTTAATAGCTTTGATCCCTTTATTATGGGTAGAGAGCTGGAATTCCTCAGTTTCCTTAGCAGCTTTGTCATTTTCATTTGTTATATATGTGACAATACCCACCCCCTTCAAAATACACCTTGTCCGCAAGGTGGAAATTGGGATAAGTATTGTGAAATTGTTACTTATCCATCCAAGTGGCTTCTTATAAGGGAAACCCCTCCCACTGAATCAGAAATTGTTTGATCCAGTGTTGTGGAACATTTTTAATTGTACCTCTGATCTAAGATAAAAACTGGTCTAATTAGGGGGCAGTTTATTATAAGATTCCTGAGGTAATGAAGTAGTATGACTAGGAGAGTCTCCAGAGAATTTTTTTTAGTAGAGAAATATGGAACATTGGATGTACTTTGGATGTCTCATGTAACCGAAGTTTGTAAGTTACTTTTCCTATCTTAGGAATAAAAGGATATGGCCCAAAGAACCTTTTGCTAAGTTTTTGAGAAATCCTTGGGTTCATACTCTGTTGCATGTATGGTTGTAACTTTACTAGCACCAAGTCTCCCACAGAGAAGGCAAAATCTGTCATGTGTTTGTCTACCTGGTGTTTCATTCTTAGTTGAGCAGATTCCAAGTTTCTTTTTAGGACTTGTAATTTTTTATTCCTTGTTTGCAAACTGATATCCACAGCCTCAACTTGAGATGTTCTAGGGATGTAATTAGCCAAAGAATGAGGGGGTTTGACATGTACTACCTCAAAGGAAGTTTGTTTTATTGAGGTATGATAAAGAGGTATTATATAACCATTTTGCTAAACCAACAAATTTGAGCCAATTGTGAGGTTCTTCTAAAGACATAACATCTATGGTATTGCTCAATTCATTTGTTGACCACCTCAGTCTGGCCATCAATTTGAGGATGACATGAAGAGGACATCTCGAGTGTAGTTCATTGCAACTGAAACAATATCCTTCCAAAAGTTTTTGAGGAATATAACATCCCTATCACTCACAATTTCTTTATGAATCCCATAATGCTTGCCAACAATTTTCCAGCATACATGAGCTACCTTAATTAGAAGTTGTGTAGTGTTGGTAGATTCCCAAAATGGGCAGCCTGACATAATCTGTCAACAACTACAATGATGCAATTAAATCTTTGAGATGCTGGCAAGTGAGTAATTAATAATTAGAAAATTTGAACTTTAACTTTTTGTAATCAATATTTTATAAAACTTTAATCATTTTTTAAAAAAAATGTTTCTAAATTTTTTTCCTGAAAATAATAATTATTTTTAAAACTTTTTAATTTCCTTTTTTTAAAAAAATTGAATTAGTTTTTTATTTATCTTTTACTATTTTTAGTTTTTGTTTTTAAAATTTCGAATATTAAGAATACACATAATAAAGATAAAGACAAATTAGTCACTTGGAGGGACAAAAGTGCAAATAATATCAAATCGGGTAAATACAAATGGGTTGGGTTGGCTCAATTTTTGGTTGAGTTAAAGTCAAATAGGGTAAAAGGAACAGAATTAACAAAAAATATCGTTTTAAGAATTTAATTGAAGAAAAATGAACTTTAAGAACGATTTTAAAAGTGGATGACAACTTGAAAGAACATAAGTCATTCAACCTTACTTATTAATTCCTGCATTAGAAAGTTAGAAAACCTCACTGCATGCATATGTAATTTTATTCTCAAGAAATACAATAATAAGTCAAAGCAGACAGCTAACTTGTCTGTCTGTATTACACCTATGCGAGAAAAATTAAAATTTGTTAACAAAGCCTAACAATTAAGAATCTAAAAGTTAAAATTAACTCATTTTTTTTAATTTGGGGATTAAACTTCTAATATTTTTTTTTCTGATTATGTCTAATTAATAGTGTTACGTCAGAAAATTGATGGCATGACAAAGACACGTTACTAAAAAAAAATACTTATATGTAATATTGAGTCTCATTTTAACATTTATTTAATTAATTTTTTCTACCAAAAAGGATAAATATATGACTATTATTAATTTTTTAAAAGTAAATTTAATGACAATTTTACCCTTTTTGGTATAAAAAATTAATTATATTGATTATTGATAATTATGAAATAAACATAAAGTTCAGGGTACTAATCTTTATTTAGGCCTTAATTTGGTATACCAATAAAGGTAAAATTGTCATTATATTGATTATTGATGATTATGAAATAAATTTTTTTTAATTAGTAGTACATTTATACATTTTAAAATATTTATCATTATATTGATTACTGATGATTTTTTTAAGTTGAGTTTGTAACGTATTATATTTATTTTTAAAAATTAGTAATGGTCTTATATTTACCCTTTTTGGCATAAAAAATTGATGGAATAAATGTTAAAATGAGACTCATTATTACACATAAGTATTTTTTAGTCATATGTCGCTGTCATGTAATCAATTTTTGACGTGGTACTATCCATTAGACGTAACCAGAAAAAATTAAAAGTTTAATCTCCTAATTAAAAAGATTGAGAAGACAATCTAAAAAGTTGAAAACAATTAATTAAGAGTTTAATCCCTTATTGGAAAAAAAAATCGAGAAGACAATCCTTAAAATGAAAAAATTAAAAATTTAGAGTATTAATCAATATAGCCTATTAAATGTTATTAAACATCTTATCTTCACCGTTCAGATTTTTGGTTTTTAATTCTTGGTTGACACTAATTTTACTTTATGTTTAAAAAGATGGGAACGATCTTGGCAAGAAACTAGCAGCAAGGAAAACTAATATCCACTGTGTAAATAATAATAATAATAATAATAATAATAATAATAATAAATTTGGAATCGGCAAAAGAAGTAACAAAAACCGTAAAAGATACTAATTTCAACTCCCTAGTTTGAGGCTAAAAACAACCTCAAATTAAGGTTAAAAAATTCTACGTAACAATTAAGAATCTAGAAGTTAAAATTATACATTATTGAACATCTTATTTTCACGGTTCAAATTTTAAGGTTTTAATTCTTCTATGGAATAGTTTTACTTAATGTTTATATTTCCTTTCATGTTTCGCTTTTTTTTTTCTTCTTATAAATTTCTTCCACAAGTAGTTACAATGAATATTGGCCAAAAATAAGAACAAAATAAATAATAAAAAATTACTATTAGTTTTATTTAATTTAAATTACTCCTATAAGGAAGTAAACTTGAGAATTTAAAGAAACATAAGAAAGGGAAAGCTTGAACTACAATTATATTTTTTAATTGTCACCAATTGACTTAAAATCTCTCATTTTATTGAGAGTAATTTGGACGCTCAACAAAAACATTGGCAAAAATGGTTTGGCGGCATGCTGCCATCAATTTTACACTGGCCACCCCTACAAAATGCTTCGATACATAATTGATTACATTTGTCATCGTACTTACTTTCTGGAACACAACGCCCAATATGATTGCTTCTACAACACTTCACCTCAATTTCTTGACCCATCACCCCTTCAAAATCAGAAAAAAATAAATTAAATTACCAACAAATAGTTACTATAACAATAATATAATTTTATTTTAGTAAATTAAATAAGCAAAGGAAATAAGTGAAATACATACTGATTTCTTTATAGCTATGACCCACTTTTATGTAAACAATGTAATATATTTATTGCACTGTTTATTATTTATATTTTTCGGATATCAAAGAAAAGATCACAAGTATTATATATGAAAAAAGATCTATTGCATATAAGTAATTGTGGGAGCTTATATGAGCACCATATTTTGTGTATTTTCATGGCAAGATATGGTCATATTTAGAAGGTGTACTCTCCGACCATATTGCAATAGAAAATTTATGCAAAACTTTACGATGCAAAAATTTGTGTTTCCGTGTTGTTCTAAATCATGTATGCAAAACTTTACGATGCAAGATCTAATTGCTATGCATGTAAAATATTTGTTATGAATAATACTCCATTATATATAAACATATATTATATAAGATCATGTACAAACCAATGAGTAGTATAAATATAAAGTTCTTCAAAATTTTCAAGCAAAATATGGTGAAAAAGTTCAAAAACTCATGTAAGAAGCTGTAAACAATAATGACTATTAAGTAATAACTAAACCAACAAAAAAAAATATTTTTATATATGATAGAAGAAATACTATAGCACTATGAGTCTATGAGGACTATAACCTTCGCTTAACATGAGCAGCACCAAGAGGCATGTGAAAGCAATAGTCAAGAGTTTGGCCATCCTTTTCTTAAGTGGGAAATTGTCTAGGTTTTGTAGGGAGGAGTAATCCTTTAATCTATGATTCTGTTTATATAGTGGTAATTAAGATGTCTATTATGGTAATTGACAACAGTTATGATATAATTACTACTAAAAATTAATTCGTCAGACCTAAAATGTATTAAGGAAATATTTATTATGTAAGAAACTGATATGAACGAAACTAAATAAAGGAGGAAAAGGAACTTTAAGGAGAAGAGGAAGCGAGGAAGATCACTGGTAAATAAAAACTGCACACCTTATTGAACTATTTCAGGGTATATTTATAGCCATCAACGGATAGTAAATAATAATGCAAGGGAATGCTGAAGAATAGGAGAAGAAATAGCAACCACTAATCTATTCTAAACAAACAAAGACTAAATCAAACAAACTAGACCACGTAGGCACTTTCTAACATGCAACTAGACGTAAAACTTTATTGAGGATTAATTTCAGATATCTTGGAGCTTGGGAATCCTACTTTGCACGTGTTACTTTGTGCTAACACAATTATATCCTTTTTTGTACGTTTAAAAATATATTTATAAAGAGAATAGATTATATAAGGATAAGTCATAAATTAGAGTTTTACACCCTCCAATAACAGTATGATACACAAACATTCAGTAGAAAATCAAGGAATTTGGATTTCAATATGGTTAGTTAAACAGTTTACCATGGTAAATAATAAATACAAAATGTGTCAATGCAATTCAAATCCTTTGATTTTCTCCTTAATTCCCTACATATTATTATTGGAAGTGTAACAAAGGAGGTATTAATAGGCTCCTAAGCTAGTGGTACAAAAACTTCCAATTAAGGTGTTATTATTTTCAATGATACCAACTCTTGTAGGGGACAAATTATAATTTGTTCCAACCCAAGACATAAACAAAGACATGGGTAATTAGACTCGTTAAAACACCCGATGTAAAAGTAAAAAAAAAGGGAGATCTTTTTGACACGAAATGGATATATATATATATATATATATATATATATATATATATATATATATATATCACTGACTCATATTTAAGAGATAAAACTCTAGTTTTTCAAGTCATCCATATATAATTTATTATCATGTATAAAACACAAGATTATTTACTAAATTTTTTTGTCATGGATTGGCTTTCTTATAAACTAAGTGCCCCGTGCGAAGCACATATTGGTTTTTCAAATATCATAATTTTAAATTTCTTTTTTATTTTATATATAATGATTATAAAATTTTCTTTAAAATTTATCAAATTAACTTAGTATTGCTATTCACTTTTAATTTTTTTTTTAATTTATATAAGTAAAGAGCTAAAGGAATCTTATAAAGAATAAAATTTTCATAAAATACTATGTTAATTATTATTATTATATAAAAAAATAGAAAAGAAAGTTTAATCGTGCATTGACTTATCCTGATATACATATATTTTTAATACTAATTACTATTTAGTGATAACATTTTCTTATATATTTTTAATATATAGTCATTTAGGGTTAGAATTGTTGTAAAATAATAAATTACCATTATGATTTTTAATTTTAAAACTAGTTAGATTTTAATCACTAATCATGTACAAGTTAGAATTGATTTATATGACTAATTAGATAAAGATCTCTTATATGAAATATAATTGGTAACTGGAATTTAATCGTTAATATATTTGTAATATATATAATTTATTTATTAATATTACTTATATTTACTCACAATATCTTTTCTAATATTTTCAATATATAGTTATTTAGAGTTCAAAGTTGAGGACACACCTAAAAGTAAAATTCTAATGACTTTTAAGTTGGAATTTTTTATATGACTAAGTAACAAAGTGACTCTTATAAAGAATAAATTTTTTACAAAATAGTAAGTTAATATCAATCATAATATTTTTAGACAAAATAAAGGTGAACCACCATATATATATATATATATATATATATATATATATATATATATATATATATAATTGCATGAGCTATCATACAAAAACGAAGTCGATTTGTGTAATTGAATACCCTCGCTCCCATGTTATGTATAAAAGAGTATTTTATAAATTTTCAAAATATTGTTATTATATGGAACACCTCATACAAGAATGTGAGGTATACCTCACCTCCAATGCCTCCTAAATTTTTTTTATATTTTTATTTCTATATTCTTAGTATATAATTACTTAATTAGAGTACAAAGTTGAGTGAAAACTTAAAATGTGAAGTCCTAGACATGATTTATAATACTAATTAACTAAACGACTCTTACAAGAAATAAAATTATTGTAGAATAATAAGTTACTTTTAAGTTTTTCAGTATCATAAATAGAGATTGGTTCTAGTTAAATTCTAGGAGAAACTAAAGCATAGGACGAAAATTAAAAAATCAAGTTCGGTCTTATTATATATTTATATAGATATAGATTGATGATACTCATCTGTTTCAAATTATAGGATTAATGTTAACTTTTTGAAGCCAATTTGAGATTTTTCCAAATTCAAAACGGAAATGTATTCTTTTAATTTTAGACAATCATTTATTTATCGAGGCGAACTCAAACACAACATGTAGACTCGTTTAAAAACTCAACTTGGGTCGTTTAACTCTTTTGTTGGGCTAAACTCGTAAAGTTAAAATTTGAATCAACTTAGCTCGTTTATAACCCCAGTTAAATTGAAATCTCCTCCACAAAATGATAAATCAACAATTTTTGTTCCATTTTCATCACTTCTATTTGATAAAATGTACTCCTTCCGTCCCATGATAAAAGTCTTTATTACTATTTTGGGTAGTCCCATGTTAAATGTCTACTTTCCTTTAATAACCGAATTTTTATACATTTTTTCCTATTATACCCGTAACATTAAATATCTCATACTTTTCTTATTCTAATTCTCTCTCCATATTTAATAAGTGTAATTAGTTATGTGCTCAAAATATTTTAAATTGAAAAGCTAGGAAGTCACTCTCTCACCTATATTGAAAATAATTAATGACATTATTATGGGCAATTTTGTCATTTCATTCATCTTCTTAATATGCGTGAAAAGTCCACCATGACTTTTATCTTGGGACGGAGGGAGTAACAAATTTTTAGAAATGGATATTCGAAGTCTGCAGCTAGACTATTTCAAAGAAAGAGGGAGAAGAGAAAGAAGAAGAGAGGTTGGAAATCAAAATATTCATTCATATCCCAGATTATTACAATGACTAGCTAACAAACATAACTAACTTAATTAACTACCATCTGGACTTAGATTTTCCCTTTCTACCCTTGTTATAGTTGACCATCCAGGTAGGCTCCCTAATCTCTCTTCTTGACCTTCTGAATCCATTTAAAGCTACTAGTGCTTCCAGCTTATCTTCTTCTCTTTCAACTTCACGAATTGCCTCTTCTTCTCTCACATCATCCGGATCCACATTGTTGGTCACAATATCGTCTGGTTCCTTGAATTTACCATAATGTGTGTCCTCCAAATTAAACTTGTGTAAATTGTAATATTAGATTCTTCACTTGGTTTAATAGCTTTGGTCCCTTTATTATGGGTAGAGAGCTCTCAGTCTCCTTAGTAGCAGCTATGTCATTTCCCTTTGCTATATATGTGACAATACCCACCCCCTTCAAAATACACCTTGTCCTCAAGGTGGAAATTGGGATAAGCATTGTGAAATTGTTACTTATCCGTTCAAGTGGCTTCTTCTAAGGGAAACCCCTCCCATTGAATCAGAAATTGTTGGATCCAGTGTTGTGGAACATTTTTGTACCTCTGATCTAAGATAACAACTGGCCTAATTAGGGATAATTTATTATAAGATTCTTGAGGTAATGAAGTAGTATGACTAGGAGAGTCAAAGCAGACAGCTAACTTGTCTGTCTGGATTACACCTGTGCGAGAAAAATTAAAATTTGTTATAATTCGTGGACACACAAACACCTATTCATCCCCTCTACGTATATTTGCATACAAATTTTCAAAATCTTTGTAATTGATATGCTAATTTAAACTCCCTAATTAGAGGTTAAAAAGAAGCTCAAATTAATGTTAACTAAGCCTAACAATTAAGAATCTAAAAGTTAAAATTAAATAGGCCTAAATATGGATTAATATCCTATACTTGTAATTTTTTTTCACTCTAGGGATTGTCTTCTCAATTTTTTTAATTAGGGGATTAAACTTTTAATTTATTTTTCTTCTGATTATGTCTAATTAATAGTGCTACGTCAGAAAATTGATGACATGACAAAGACACGTTACTAAAAAAATACTTATGTGTAATATTGAGTCTCATTTTAATATTTATTTAATTAATTTTTTCTACCAAAAATGATAAATATATGACCATTATTAATTTTTTAAAGTAAATTTAATGACAATTTTACCCTTTTTGGTATAAAAAATTAATTATAATGATTATTGATAATTATGAAATAAACATAAAGTTCAGGATACTAATCTATATTTAGGCCTTAATTTTTTATACCAATAAGGGTAAAATTGTCATTATATTGATTATTGATGATTATGAAATAACAAATTTTTAATTAGTAGTACATTTATACATTTTAAAATATTTATCATTATATTGATTACTGACGATTTTTTTAAGTTGAGTTTGTAATGTATTATATTTATTTTTAAAAATTAGTAATGGTCTTATATTTACACTTTTTGGTATAAAAAATTGATGAAATAAATGTTAAAATGAGACTCAATATTACACATAAGCAATTTTTAGTCACATGTCGCTGTCATGTAATCAATTTCTGACGTGGTACTATCCATTAGACGTAACTAGAAAAAATTAAAAGTTTAATCTCCTAATTAAAAAAATTGAGAAGACAATATAAAAAGTTGAAAAAAATTAATTAAGAGTTTAATCCCCTATTGGAAAAAAAAATCGAGAAGACAATCCTCAAAATGAAAAAATTAAAATTTAGAGTATTAATCAATATAGCCTATTAAATATTATTAAACATCTTATCTTCACCGTTCAGATTTTTGGTTTTTAATTCCGTTTAGATTTTTGGTTTTTAATTCTTTGTTGACACTAGTTTTACTTTATGTTTAAAAAGATGGGAATGATGTTGACAAGAAACTAGCAGCAAGGAAAACTAATATCCACTATGTAAATAACCTTCAATAAATAATAATAATAATAATAATAATAATAATAATAAATTTGGAATCGGCAAAAGAAGTAACACAAACCCCAAAAGATACAACCTTCAAAAATAAGTGTGGATTACAAAAATTAAATGCTTAATTTAAATCTATGACAAAAATCTTGTCAATTGATATACTAATTTCAACTCCCTAGTTTGAGGCTAAAAACAACCTCAAATTAAGGTTAAAAAAAATCCTAACAATTAAGAATCTAGAAGTTAAAATTATACATTATTGAACATCTTATTTTCACAATTCAAATTTTAGAGTTTTAATTCTTCTATGGAATTAATTTTACTTAATGTTTATATTTCCTTTCATGTTTGGCTTTTTTTTTCTTCCTATAAATTTCTTCCACAAGTAGTTACAATGAATATTGGCCAAAAATAAGAACAAAATAAATAATTAAAAATTATTATCAGTTTTATTTAATTTAAATTATTCCTATAAGGCAATAAACTTGAGAATTTAAAGAAACATAAGAAGGGGAAAGCTTGAGCTGCAATTATATTTATTTATTGTCACCAATTGACTTAAAATCTCTCATTTTATTGAGAGTAATTTGGACGCTCAACAAAAACAATGACAAAAATGGTTTGGCGGCCTGCTGCCCTCTATTTTACACTGGCCACCCCTACAAAGTGCTTGGATACATAATTGATTACATTTGTCATCGTCCCCACTTCCTGGAACACAACGCCCAATATGATTGCTTTTACAACACTTCACCCCATCTTCTTGACCCATCACCCCTTCAAAATCAGAAAAAAATAAATTAAATTACCAACAAATAATTACTATTACAATAATATAATTTTATTTTAGTAAATTAAATAAGCAAAGGAAATAAGTGAAATACACACTAATTTCTTTATAACTATGACCCACTTTTATGTAAACAATGTTATATTTTTATTGCACTGTTTATATATACTTTGTAGGCCAATAATAGTTTCGGATATGAAAGAAAAGATCACAAGTATTATATATGAAAAAAGATCTATTGCATATAAGTAATTATGGGAGCTTATATGAGCACCATATTTTGTATATTTTCATGGCAAGATATGGTCATATTTAGAAGGTATACTCTCCAACCGTATTGCAATAGAAAATTTATTATTTTTGATAAATTGCTCCTAACACAACATTGTTGCAGATGAATAATGACTACAACAACACGGTCTTGTGTTTCCGTGTTGTTCTAAATCATGTATGGAAAACTTTACGATGCAAGATCTAATAGCTATGCATGTAAAATATTTGTTATGAATAATACTCCATTATATATAAACATATATATATATATATATATATATATATATATATATATATATATATATATATATATATATATATATATATATATATATATATAAGATCATGTACAAACCAATGAGTAGTATAAATATAAAGTGCTTCAAAATTTTCAAACAAAGTATGGTGAAAAACTTCAAAAACTCATGTAAGAAGCTGTAAACAATAATGGCTATTAAGTAATAATTAAACCAACAACAACAACAATATTTTTATATATGATAGAAGAAATACTAGAGCACTATGAGTCTATGAGGACTATAACCTGCGCTTAACATGAGCAGCACCAAGAAGGATGTGAAAGCAATAGTCAAGAGTTTGGCCATCCTTTTCTTAAGTGGGAAATTGTCTAGGGTTTGGACGGAGGAGTAATCCTTTTATCTATGATTCTGTTTATATAGTGGCAATTAAGATGTCTATTATGGTATTTGACAACAGTTATGATATAATTACTACTAAAATTTAAAACTAAAATGTATTAAGGAAATATTTATTATGTAATAAACGTAAAACTTTATTCAGGATTGAATTCAGATATCTTGGAGCTTAGGAATCCTACTTTGAACGTGTTACTTTGTGCTAACACAATTATATCCTTTTTTATACGTTTAAAAATATATTAATAAAGAGAATAGATTATATAAGGATGAGCCATAAATTAGAGTTTTACACCCTCCAATAACAGTATGACACATAAACATTCAGGAGAAAATCAAGGAATTTCGATTTCAATATGGTTAGTTAAATAGTTTCCCATGTTAAATAATAAATACAAAATGTGTCAATGCAATTCAAATCGCTTGATTTTCTCCTGAATTCCCTACATATTATTATTAGAGGTGTAACAAAAGAGGTATTTAGTAGGCTCCAGAGCGAGTGGTAGTGGCACAGAAACTTCCAATTAAGGTGTTATTATTTTCAATGATACCAACTCTTGTAGGGGGCGAATTATAATTTGTTCCAACCCAAGACATAAACAAAGACAGAGATAATTAGACTCGTTAAAACACCCGATGTAAAAGTAAAAAAAAAAAGGGAGATCTTTTTGACACGAAATGGATATATATATATATATATATATATATATATATATATATATATATATATATATATATATATATATGTATATCACTGACTTATATTTAAGAGATACAACTCTAGTTTCACAAGTCATCAATATATAATTTATTATCATGTATAAAACACAAGATTATTTACTAATTTTTTTTTGTCATGGATTGGCTTTCTTACAAACTTTGTGCCCCATGCGAAGCACTTATTTGTTTTTCAAATAGCATAATTTTTAATTTCTTTTTTATTTTAAATATAATGATTATAAAATATTCATTAAAATTTCTCAAATTAACTTACTATTGCTATTAATTTTTAATTTTTTTAAATTTATATAAGTAAAGAGCTAAAGGAATCTTATAAAGAATAAAATTTTATAAAATACTAAGTTAATTATTATTATTATATAAAAAAAATAAAAAATAAAGTTTAATCGTGCATTGACTTATCCTGATATACATATTTTTTTAATGCTAATTACTATTTAGTGATAACATTTTCTTATATATTTTTAATATATAGTCATTTAAGGTTAGAATTGTTGTAAAATAATAAATTACCATTATGATTTTTAGTTTTAAAACTAGTTAGATTTTAATCACTAATCATGTACAAGTTAGAATTGATTTATATGAATAATTAGATAAAGATCTCTTATATGAAATATAATTGGTAACTGGAATTAATATATTTTGTAATATATATAATTTATTTATTAATATTACTTATATTTAATCACAATATTTTTTCTAATATTATCAATATATTGTTATTTAGAGTTCAAAGTTGAGAACACACCTAAAAGTAAAATTCTAATGACTTTTAGGTTAGAATTTTTTATATGACTAAGTAACAAAGTGACTCTTATAAAGAATAAAATTTTTACAAAATAAAAAGTTAATATCAATCATAATATTTTTAGATAAAAAAAAGGTGAACCACCACATATATATAATTGCATGAGTTATCATACAAAAACGAGGTCGATTTGTGTAATTGAATACCCTCGCTCCCATGTTATGTATAAAAGAGTATTTTATAATTTTTCAAAATATTGTTATTATATGGAACACCTCATACAAGAATGTGAGGTATACCTCGCCTCCAATGCCTCCTATTTTTTTTATATATTTTTATTTCTATATTCTTTGTATATAATTACTTAATTAGCATACAAAGTTGAGTGAAAACTTAAAAGGTGAAGTCCTAGACATGATTTATAATACTAATTGACTAAACGACTCTTAGAAGAAATAAAATTATTGTAGAATAATTAGTTACTTTTAAGTTTTTCAGTTTCATAAATAGAGATTAGTTCTAGTTAAATTCTAGGAGAAACTAAAGTATAGGACGAAAATCATAAAATCAAGTTATGTCTCATTATATATTTATATAGATATAGATTGATGATACTCATTTGTTTTAAATTATATGATTAATGTTAACTTTTTGAAGCCAATTTGAGATTTTTCCAAATTCAAAACCAAAATGTATACTTTTAATTTTAGACAATCATTTATTTATCGAGTTGAACTCAAACACTACATGAAGACTCGTTTAAAAACACAACTTGGGTCGTTTAACTCTTTTGTGGGGCTAAACTCGTGAAGTTAAAATTTGAATCAACTTAGCTCGTTTATAACCTCAGTTGAATTGAAATCTCCTCCACAGAATGATAAATCAACAATTTTTGTTCCATTTTCATCATTTCTATTTGATAAAATGTAACAAATTTTTAGAAATGGATACAAGTTGTAGCTACTTTAAAGTCTGTAGCTAGACTCTTTCAAAGAAAGAGGGTGAAGAGAAAGAAGAAAAGAGGTTGGAAATCAAAATATTCATTCATATCCCAGATTATTACAATGACTAGCTAACAAACATAACTAACATAACTACCATCTAGACTTAGATTTCCCCTTTCTACCCTTGACATAGTTTGCCATCCAGGTAGGGTCCCTAACCTCTCTTCTTAACCTTCTGAATCCATATAAAGCCACTAGTGCTTCCAGCTCATCTTCTTCTCTTTCAACTTCACCGATTGCCTCTTCTTCTCTAACATCATCCAGATCCACATTGTTGGTCACAATATCTTTTTGCTCCTTGAATGTTCCATAATGTGTGTCCTCCAAATTAAACTTATGTAAATTGTAATATAGATTATTCACTTGATTTAATAGCTTTGGTCCCTTTATTATTGGTAGAGAGCTAGAATTCCTCAGTTTCCTTAGCAGCCATGCCATTTTCCTTTGCTATATATGTGACAATACCCACCCCCTTCAAAATAAACCTTGTCCTCAAGGTGGAAATTGGGATAAGCATTGTGAAATTGTTACTTAAACATCCAAGTGATTTCTTCTAAGGGAAACCCCTCCCATTGAGTCAGAAATTGTTGGATCCAGTGTTGTGGAACATTTTTGTAGCTCTGATCTAAGATAACAACTGGCCTAATTAGGGGTAGTTTATTATAAGATTCATGAGGTAATGAAGTAGTATGACTAGGAGAGTCTCCAGAGAATTTTTTTTTAGTAGAGAAATATGGAACATTGGATGTATTTTGGATGTCTCATGTAACCGAAGTTTGTAAGTTACTTTTCCTATCTTAGGAATCACAGGATATGGCCCAAAGAACCTTTTGCTGAGTTTTTGAGAAATCCTTGGGTTCATACTCAGTTGTCTGTATGATTGTAACTTTACTAGCAGCAAGTCTCCCACAGAGAAGGTAAAATCTGACATGCGTTTGTCTACCTGGTGTTTCATTCTTAGTTGAGCAGATTCCAAGTTTCTTTTTAGGACTTGTAATTTCTCATTCCTTGTTTGCAAACTGATATCCACAGCCTAAACTTGAGATGATCCAGGGATGTAATTAGCCAAAGAATGAGGGTGTTTGACATGCACTACCTCAAAGGAAGTTTGTTTTATTGAGGTATGATAAAGAGGTATTATATAACCATTTTGCTAAACCAACAAACTTGAGCCAATTGTGAGGTTCTTCTAAAGACATAACATCTAAGGTATTACTCAATTCCTTTGTTGACCAACTCAGTCTGGCCATCAATTTGAGGATGACATGAAGAGGACATCTTGAGTGTAGTTCATTGCAACTGAAACAATATCCTTCCAAAACTTTTTGAGGAATATAACATTCCTATCACTCACAATTTCTTTATGAATCCCATAATGCTTGCCAACAATTTTCCAGCATACCTAAGCTACCTTAATTAGAAGTTGTGTAGTGCGTTGGAAGATCCCCAAGATGGGCAGCTTAGCATAATCTGTCAACAACTACTATGATGCAAGTAAATCCCTGAGATGCTGGTAAATGAGTAATTAAGAATTAGAAAATTTAAACTTTAATTTTTTGGAATCAATATTTTATAAAACTTTAATCATTTAAAAAAAAAAAAGTTCCTAATTTTTTCCCCTTAAAATAATAATTATTTTTAAAACATTTTAATTTCTTTTTTTTTTAAAAATTGAATTAGTTTTTTATTTATCTTTTACTATTTTTTGTATTTTAATTTCTATTTTTAATTTTTGTTTTTAAAATTGCTAATATTAAGAATACACATAATAACGATAAAGACAAATCCGTCACTTGGAGGGACAAAAGTGCAAATAATGTCAAATCGGGTAAAGACAAATGGGTCGGGTTGGGTCACTTTTTAGTCGAGTTAAAGTCAAATCGGGTAAAAAGAACAGAATCAACAAAAAATATTGCTTTAAGAACCTAATTGACGAAAAATAAACTTTAAGGACGACTTTAAAAGTGGGTGACAACTTGAAAGAACATAAGTCATTCAACCTTATTTATTAATTCCTGCATTAGAAAGTTATAAAACCTCACTGCATGCATATCTAATTTTATTCTGAAGAAATAAAATAATAAGTCAAAGCAGACAGCTAACTTGTATGTGTGGATTACACCTTGCGAGAAAAATTAAAATTTGTTATAATTCATTGACATGCAAACACCTATTCATCCCCGTCTATGCATACAAAATTTCAAAATCTTTGTAATTGATATGCTAATTTAAACTCCCTAATTAGAGGTTAAAAAACAATCTTAAATTAATGTTAACAAATCCTAACAATTAAGAATATAAAAGTTAAAATTAAATAGGCCTAAATATAGATTAATATACTTTTAAATTCTTTTCACTCTAGGGACTGTCTTCTCAAGTTTTTCAATTAGGGGATTAAACTTTTAATTTTTTTCCAGATTATGTCTAATTAATAGTGTCACGTCAGAAAATTGATGACATGACAAAGACACGTTACTAAAAAAATAATTATGTGTAATATTGAGTCTCATTTTAATATTTTGTTAGTTCCCAGAGGCACAATAGTTATTTAGAAGGGGGGTTGAATGGATATTTTAATTTTTTTTCGAAATACTTGTTAGTTTTGATAATGACTTAAGCACAACGGAATTGTGAATTGTTTGTTTCCCCTTTAAAATATAACAAGTTAATAAGAGATAAACAGTTATAGCAGTTATGACAGCTATAGCAATAATGTAAAAGACACAGTGTTTTAAGTGGTTCAGAGCACTTACAGGTCCTAGTCCACTCTTCTACTCCTTGAGTAGAAAATCTACTAAGGATGTCTTTACACTTTCTGAATCTCACAGATTCCTTCAAGACCAGCAGTCTTGGAACTTCTTAGTTCACTTTTGAACTCTTCAAGTCCAGCAGACTTGGTTCTTCACAGTTCGCTTAGAACTCTTCAAGTCCTTCTGACTTGGAAACTTCTTACTTCACTTGATAGTAGTTGATGAGTTCTTGAATGGTGCTACTCAGTTACTGTTAAGCTCTTGTTCGAAAGAACTGAGTAGCTGAGCAAGCTTTCTCTTTTCAGATCGTAGAGTTGAGCGTTGAGTGTTCTTCAGCGTTTTTGTTCAATGCTTGCTTGAATCTTTCATCTGCTGATGTTTTGTATATATGATGCCTTTGAAATGTATCCGTTGAAGACATCCGTTGAAGCATTAAATGCATTTGACATTTTTGAGCTTTGATGGAGACTTTCTGCACATCTTCTGATTAGCAGTCTGGCCCACTGACACAACAGAATTCTATCTCACCTAACACCTGAAAATGTGTTTTCTGTTGACCCATAGTACTTTCCTTAGCTTCTTCAATACATTTCTTTATTGTATACTAAGGATGACTGTTGTGTCATTGGGACTGCCGATGACTTCAACGTTTATAATCCATTCCACATTTGTTGGGATTTATTCTTAAACAAATGGGCAATGCTCGATGCTTCTGATACAGACAGATGATGCTCTATGATTCTGATTGTGGTGTCTTGCCCCCTTGGTGCTTGATCTGATATTGGCAAATGAGAACACTAAAATTTCTCTTAAGGACTGGCACACTACGATCTTCACTTACTTGTCTTGCAGACTCTACGTTTCTGAGAGCACACTACGATCTCTGAGTTGGCTCGATAAACGTTTGGACCACTCTACGATTTTAGGAGAGGCCCTTCAAGGCACACACACTTTGATTCTCGATGCTCTATGATCCTGCCTTGGCTTCTATAATCTCTCGATCATCTCGATAGACTATAATTCAGTTGAAGCATATCTATTACATCTCAAGATATAGATCAACCTAATAGCTTTGATCTTTGCTTCTATACATTCATTTACAGAATGATAAACATTAAAGTCCAGATCAACCTAACAAGTTTGATCTATCACTAAGTCCTTGTACATGTGTTCCTTTGAAGGACTTTTCATATAATCATGAATATTTACTTACAACATCAAATTTTAAATATGCAATCTCCCAACAATCTCCCCCTATTTGATGTTGACATAACCAAGGAGATTTGTACCATGATTATTAATTTCTAGATATAGTTGCTAGAAAGTAAATATGACTTAGTGATTCAATGAATAGCTAAAACCTCTAAAGAATAAGCATGAATTTATTGATGTTTGTAAAGACAGTTATTATAATTAAGCTTAGTTACATCAATAAGAAATGAGTTTCAACTTATCTCTATTTCTTCTGCCTTTTATTCCTTAGAGGATTTGCATACTCTTGAGCTCTTCTTCTCCTGCTGACTTCATCTCTCCATGCTATATCTTCCATCTCACTCTGAATTAGCCTTGGCAAATGATCGTGTCTATTCATGAATGCAGGATCTCTAATTGGCATTCTTAGACCAGTGGTGGTCACTTCTTGTGAGCTTAGAGAAGGCCTTTGACTCCTTAGTGGTTGTGCCATGAGAATTTGTTGTTGTTCAGGTCGTGGAGTCTGATGGCGAGACTATCTTGCAGGAGAACTTGTGGGATCACTTAAGAAGTGAGCAATTTTACCTTTGCCTTTGCCTCCTTTGCCTCCTTTGCCTTTTCCTTTTTCGCATCCGTCCCCTTTATTCTCCCCCTTTATGTCAGCATCAAGGGTTCGAATATCTTCAGATAGGCGAGTCATGCCTTGTACTAGTTCGTTGAGTTGAGTCTGGGATTGAACAATGTCTACACGATTTTCCTAAATTAGAGAGTCAATTCGAGCTTCTCTCTTTTGCAGAATGTCCAAGACATTTTCTGTTTGTTGCATTTGACCCATGGAGAATGCTTGAAATTCTTTCATTTGGGTCTTTAGACTCGTGATATTTTCCATCAGAAGTTGATTTTGGGATTCTCGAGTATTTTGTAAAATAAGAACAGCATCCCTGTGCTTCTTGGCAGCTAGAAAGTGAATTTGATCCCTTTCATTGATACTCTGGATCATCTCTTTTATTATCTCCTTAAGCTTCTTTGTCAGTTCAGAACTTAGGTTGCTTGGGAGAGTATTGGCAGCATCAATCAAATGAGTCAGCCTCATATGAACAAGTTCAGAGTGAACTTTAAGATCTTCTTGTATGTCCTTGTTCACTTTCTTAGTTGCTTCTGACAACTTCGTTTTGGTAAGGAGATCAGTTATAAGTTCAAGGAGTTGCGGATTATTTGGAGGAGAGGCCCTTGTGTATTGATTTTGCATAGTGAAGAGAGCAAGGTCGAGATTGAAATACTCATTAGTGGATGAGGATGGGATATCTGATGGAGGTGCTATTGTGTGGGGTTGAGCTTCAGGAGGAGGTGACTCTATGTCTTGAGCAGGTGACTCTACGATTGGATTTGGATCAGTAATCGTAGAGTGAGAGATTATAGGAGATTTGATCAATATAAAGTTGGGCATATTTGGTTCATCAGGTACAGAATGTTGGGATTCTGTATCTGGAAATTGATTGAGGGGATGAAGTATCACTTCCAACCATCTTGGTGATTCATAGAATTGATTGAAAAATGATGGTGGACAATGATTTATCCTAAAAGAGACAGGAATAGTTTGTACCTCATACCCATTTTCTAAAGATGGGCTGTTGGTGATCAGCTTTCTGGCAAAGTTAAATTTGCCTGGGAATCCATGAGCTAGCACCGAGATTGCTGGATAGGCTTTGAAGGTCCAGAACATGTGATCCCAGGAGTTGAGGATTTGGGCTCTGTGAAATGGCATCATAGGTAGATAGGAGAACAGTTGATTGTAGTTGGCTCTCCTATATCCATCATAGCCCACATCAATGATCTCAACTTTGTCATCCTCTTCTTTTTCTTTGTCTTCATTTGAAATTTCCACCACATCAATTATCTCCATTTGACTTCTTTGTTCTTCTGCTCTCACGTCCTCCATAGCTTTAATTCTTTCAATTTCTATAGTTCCTGCAGCTAGATTCTCTTGAGGGACTATAGAAGATTCTTGATGATCTCTTGGCAATTCTTCCTCAGTTGCAGTCTTTTCTGATACAGGGACTTCATGAGGCTTCCCCTTAACTTGATCATCTATTTGAATTTCAAACGACTCCCCCTCAGCTGGAGCATTCTCTTGTGAAAGAACTTCAGGAAACTCCCCCTCAGCTTGAGCTGTATTCTCCTTATTAGCTTCGGGTAGTCCTTTGTTAGCAGCTATCCTTTTGTCTTCCTCTTTTAACACCTTTTCATTGACAAGAATGTACTTCTTGACCAGTTTTTTCTTTAACCTTTTAGGCTGAGCTACAGCCTTAGTACTTTTACCAGCTTCAGCTCTAAAAGGTTGATCAGACTAAGAAGCTGTTGCAGCATCTTCTTCCAGAGCGGTGTCAAGTCTGAATTCTACGATCGGTAGAGACTCTACGATCGAAGAGAAAGAGGGATTCTTTGATTTGTGACTCCGCTTTCCTTTCTTGAGCAACTGAGAGATGGTAGCTCTGTCTTCATCTTCCTTAGACTGTTGTTCTTTACTTATTAGTTTCTTCAGAGTTTTAGTGCCTGAACTCTCTTGAGGTGCCTCAGTAGTTGAGCTTTGAGCCTCTTCTGCCATTGGAGCCTTCATTTTTCTTTTACCCTTACTTTTTCTAATTAAAGCAATGGGTTATTCCTTGTTGATTTCTTCTTCTTCTTCTTCTTCTTCTTCTTCTTCTTCAGTTTCCTTTACAACGGACATGTTTCCTGGCACTCCAGACTCCTTTGCATTACCAGTTCTTCCACTGGATTCAGATATCATCCTAACATTTTCCACTGGATTTCTTTTCCAGTTTTTAAACAGCTGCTAAGTCATCCTCCTGTTGGGATTGATGAATTCTCTGTCATTATCCCCAATTTTGTCACCCAGTTCAGACTGTAGGATGATGCTTATAAACCGCCCGTAGAGCATCTTACCAGAGCTCTTTGATTTCTTTGAATTAAGAATCCACTTCCCAATCCAATCAATGAGTAGGGCTCCAAAGTTGAGTTGGATCCCATAGCAGATTGTTGTCATAAGCTTCAGTTGTACTTCATTCACGGAGTCGTGGCCAGAGCTTTTGCAACATATGCACTTTTCAACAATGTCAGCCAAAAACTCATATTTTTTGGGAAACTCCTTCTTCTTATACCCTTGACAGTCTCATTCTTTTTGTGATGCATCTTCTTCAGTCCTTCATGGAAGTCGATGACCTCTATCGATAGGAGTCCCTTTGATTTGAAACATATGGCAAGGTTTATATCCTCAGCTTTGAGTTTAATTTCCACGTCCTTGACCCTTATGGTGATGACATCATTTTCAAACGTTCCATTTTTGTAGAACTCTTTTACCAGCTTAGGGTAGATCCACGTGCTTGTACCCAGAGCCTCTTCAAGACCAGCTTTCTTTAATAGAGTCAGAATCTTATGGAATTGAGAGTTAGCTGTCTTGAACTCGTCGAAGCATAGTCTGTAACCAGTGATAACATTTAAAGTCGCCATTGATTTCTTTACACTGAGGTAGATTTAGCATTTCTGAAGGTTAGGGTTTCTACTGGTAGTGAGAGAGAGAGATGAATAAGCTTTTTGAACTTCTGATTTCAAAAAGATATTTTTAAACTGTACTTGTAGCTCCCTCCTCTCCATTTGCTTAGTGGGGCATGTGTCATGTTCTGCTTGGCTCCATGATTTTAACTGAAGTGGAATGTACCATTATACCCTTAGCTCCTCCCGAGCTAGTGTATTCTTTGGGAGCACTACAATCGTCGAGGTAGCATTATGTTCGTTGAGGTAGTCTTTATGATCGTTGAGTCTGCACTGCGATCGTATAGTCCACTGCTGAGTCTGCTCTGGTCCTTGTGATGAACTTTTGACTTAGCATTTCTCTCAAGTTAAGGTAGCTCAGGAAGGGCCAACCTCTTAGAGTGAATTAAGGGTTAGGTTTGTTCCTGAGGCACTTGACAGAGAGATTGCTTTGATTTATTGAAACTTTGTTATCACAGGATGTTTCTTTGTTCTGTTGATGGAGCTCTACGATCGCGGTCTTTTATTATTTTGAACATAGCCTTTATATCTGTATGGTTAGCATAAACTAGAGCATAGATTTTATGGTTGTAAATTTAGCATGCCTAGCTCACTTATTAATTTATTAAATCTGGATTCATCTAGAGGCTTTGTAAAGACATCAGCAAGTTAATTTTCAGTAGGGATGTATTATAAAGATATGGTTCCATTTTGAACATGATCCCTAATAAAATGATATCTAATTTCTATATGCTTAGTCCTAGAGTGCATGACAGGATTGTGTGTTATTGCTATGGCACTTGTGTTATCACAATGAACAGGTATAGTTTTGAAATCAAACCCATAATCTGCTAACTGATTTTTCATACATAAGATTTGAGCACAACAGCTGCCAGCATCAATGTATTCAGCTTCTGCCGTTGATTTAGATACTGAGTTTTGCTTCTTACTGAACCAGGACACAAGTCTGTTTCCCAACAGTTGACAGGTGCCACTAGTACTTTTTCTATCTATTTTGTAGCCTGCAAAATCAGCATCTGTGTATCCTGTCAGTTCAAAAGAGGACTCCTTGGGATACCAAAGCCCCAAGTGAGGTGTGCCTTTGAGGTACCTGAAAATCCTTTTTACAGTAGTTAAGTGTGATTCCTTAGGATTAACTTGAAATCTAGCACATATGTATGTTGCAAACATTATGTCTGGTCTACTGGCAGTTAGATATAGAAGAGATACCTCTGTATTGAGTTATATCAATACTTCTACCTTTTTCATCTTTGTCAAGCTTGGTTGCTAGAGCAATTGGGGTTTTCATGGGAGAGGCTGATTCCATGCCGTACTTTTTAAGTAAGTCTTTAATGTATTTGGCTTGGTATATGAAGATTCCTTCATCAGTCTGCTTTACTTGCAATCCAAGAAAGATGTTCAGCTCGCCCATTATGCTTATTTCGAACTTGCTCTGCATAAGCTTGGCAAATCTCTTACATAATTTTTCATCAGTAGAGCCAAAGATAATGTCATCAACATATATTTGAACTAATAAGATTTTGTCTTTATGCTTTCTAAAAAATAATGTGGTATCTACTCTACCTCTAGTGAAACCCTTTTCAATAAGAAAGTTAGTTAATGTTTTATACCATGCTCTAGGTGTTTATTTAAGACCATATAAGGCTTTGTCTAATCAATAGACATAATTAGAGAGACATAGATTGATGAAACCTGGAGGTTACTCTACATATACTTCTTCTTGAAGTTCACTATTCAGGAATGCACTTTTGACATCCATCTGAAAGACTTTGAATTTCATGTGAGCAGCAAAGGCAAAGAATATTCTGATGGCTTCTAATATGGCAATAGGTGCAAAGGTCTCATCGTAGTCAATGCCTTCTTCCTGAGAGTAACCCTTGGCCACTAGTCTTGCCTTATTCCTGGTTATTACTCCATCTTCATCCATCTTGTTTCTGAAGACCCACTTGGTCCCAATGACAGGATGGCTCTTTGGTCTTGGAACTAATCTCCATACTTTGCTTCTTTCAAACTGATTTAGTTCTTCCTGCATGGCTTCTATCCAGCTGGAGTCTTCCATAGCATCTTCTATCTTCTTGGGTTTCATTTGTGACAGAAAGCTCAGATAGAAACACTCATTTTGGGTGGCGGCTCTTGTTTTGACTCTTGCATTAGGGTCTCCAATGATTAAGTCTTGAATGTGATCTCTTGCCCATCTATTTCCTGTTGGAACATCTATCTTGATGTCTTCTTGTCTGAGACCTTCAAGATCAATTTCTGCTTCTTGATGTGGAGGTTCGTTGTCTTGCATAGTTCTCTTTATGATCTCCTCTTCTTGCTCGACGATTTCATTTCCTAGAACTACGATTGTGGTGTTGAGCTCTACGACTTCATCTGAATTATCGTTTGTAGTGTCTTGAGGCACTGTTTTGCCCAAGTCTGTTTCATCAAAAATGATGTGGATCGAGACTTCAACACTCAGTGTCTTTTTGTTGAACACTCTATAAGCCTTACTGTCTGTGGCATATCCTAGAAAAATTCCTTCGTCTGACTTGGGTTGGAACTTTGTCAGATACTGCTTCCCATTGTTGAGAATATAGCATGCACAGCCGAATACATGAAAGTAGTTGACATTTGGCTTTCTTTCTTTTCACAGTTCGTAGGGAGTCTTCTTAATTGTAGAGTGTATAAGCGATCTGTTCTGAGTGTAGCATGCAGTGTTGACATCTTCTGCCCAAAAGTATTCAGGCAGATGGGCTGCTGCTAGCAGAGTTCTTCCAGCCTCTATCAACATTCTATTCTTTCTCTCGGCTACTCCATTTTGTTGAGGGGTTCGTGGAGCTAAGAAGTTGTGACTGATGCCATTGTCTGTGCAGAATTTGTCCATCTCAGAGAAGTCAAATTCTCTGCCATGATCACTCTTTATAACCTTAATTTTCTCCCCTTTCTCGTTCATCACTAGTCTAAATATTTTGATTAATTGGGAGCTAGTTTCATATTTTGAGTTTAGAAATAACACCCATGTGAATCTGGTGTAATCATCCACTATGACTAGTGAGTATCTCTTCCCTCCGAGACTTGTTGTTGGAATTGGCCCAAATAGATCCATGTGAGGCAGCTGTAGAGGCTTTTCGATTGAGTTAGCAGTTTTTCTCTTAAATGAGCTTCTAGTCTGCTTTCCAAGCTGACAGGCATTGCACGATCTTTCTTTGACGAAGCCGAACTTGGGTAAGCCTGCAACTAGATCTTTTGAGGCCAGTTTAGACATGCTTTTGAAGTTAAGATGAGATAGTCTTCTATGCCATAGCCAGCTCATTTTTTCAGATGCTTTAGCCAAAAAGTATATCATCTCGTCCGAGCTTAGTTGACCAAGATTTACAGTGTAGACATTTCCTTCTTTTGTTCCGATCATCTTTATAGCGGATGTCTTCAGATCTCTGACTTGACATTGATTGTTGAGGAATGTGACTTGATGACCCTTGTCACAGAGTTGGCTTATGCTCAGAAGATTGTGTTATAGTCCTTCCACATAGGCTACTTTACTGAAGGACACTGCACCATTCCTAGCTGAGCCATATCCTTTTGTCTTGCTAGAGCCATTGTCTCCAAAGATGACTGAAGGACCCTCCTTCTCTATGTAGTTAGACAGAAGGGCTTTGTTCCCAATCATGTGCCTTGAGCATCCACTGTCCAGATACCAGGTTGTGATCGTGGAGCTCTATTCTTGTGGTAATATTAAACTTTAATTTTGGTACCCATACTTGCATGGGTCCTACTTTGTTAGTACCCTTGGGAACCCAAATCTGCTAGATTTTGGGTTTTACATGCATAAGATTATGATAGCACATTGCAGCCTTATGACCAACCTTATTGCATACAAAACATCTAATATGATGCATGCTTGTGTGTGTATATGGATTCTTCCTCCATTTGGACTAATGTGGGTTCTCAGCCATCCTTCTTTTAAACTGGTTCTCCTTCTTTCATGTATCCTTGTGTTTCATGATTTGTGAGGAGTGTACCTTTCCTCTACTGTTCCTTCCCAGTTGGCCCGTGGAGTTGATTTTACTCGACTCTACGATCCTTCGAGGTTAGAAAGTAGTGGCTAGGTTACTCTTCTCTTTTCTAAAACCCATGCCAGCATGATATCCTTTATTCCTTGGAATATGGATTGAAACAGAAGAGCAGGATTTGACTAGTTCTTCCTTCTGTGAGGATTTCACAAATATAATGCTTCTACTGAAACTTGGAGCATTACTAGGGCTAGTTTCCTTTATCTTTTCCACATATGGCTCTGAGGTGGATTCCCCAAAGCTTAAACCTGTTCTGTCATATGCACTTCTCTGACTAGAGATCAGGGAGTCCATGGATGAAGATGATTTATTCCATGTAGAGATTGTCCTTTCTAGTTCCTCAATTTTAGAGGTTAGACTTGACTCTCTTTGTTCATTGAGCTCATTAGTCTGTTTTAAGAGCTTATTCTCAGCTTCAAACTTAGAGAGAGAGTCAGTACTCAGAAGGGTTGTTTCTAGTTCTTCCTGGACTTTCTCTTTCTCCTTTTGAAGATGAGAATAATCTTTAGACAGAACTCTGAACCATTTCATGTATTAATACAGATCAGATGTTATGCCATGTAGTGCAGTTCTTAAATCATCAATGTCTATATCAGGAGAGTTAAAGTCAAATACCTCATCTATACTTACTTTATGAATGTCAGAGCTCTTCTTATCCTTTGCATGTTTGGCCATCAGGCATAGGTTTACCAGTTGAGGATCCTCATCATCTCCAGATTCGAGAGTTGTGTCGTTGTCTGAGTCACTCCACGATCCTCCAGCCACTAGACCTTTATCTTTCTTCTGAGGTCTTTTGTTGCCTTTGAATTCTTTCTTTGATTTCTTCTTCAGTTATTCTCTAAGAGGTTTGTTGCAGTTTGCAATGAAATGGCCATGCTTTTTGCAGTTGTAGCATAAGTCGTTTATTTGCTCTTGACTGTTATAGTTGTTGATTTTCTTAGGTTTGCTGATTCTACCTTGACGCATGAACCTTCTGAGTCTTTTCACCAGCATTGCAAAGTCCTCATCATCATCTTCATCATCGTTAGAGTCATTTTCAGCATTGGCTTTGGAGATGTTGTCAATTACTTTGAGAGCAACTCCTTTATCTTTCTTTCTTCCTTCATATAGAGTTTCTGCTCGTTGAGTCAGCTCCAGTTCATATGTGAGAAGGTTGCCATATAACTGTTGAACAGTCATTTCATGGAAATTCTTTGACTTTATGATGGCAGTGGTTTTGGCATCCCACTTACTAGGTGAAGCTCTCATGAACTTTATGATTAGATCTTTATTTGGATAGATCTTTCCATAGGCTCGGAGAGAGTTGAGCAGTACATTGAATCTTTCGTAGGTGGAAGTGACATTTTCTCCTTGAACGTGTGCAAACATTTCATATTACTGAGTCAGGAGAGATTGCTTGTTTTCTCTGACTTCTTCTGTTCCTTCATGCATGATGAGCAATGCTTCCTATACTTCCTTTACTATTTTGCTATTGACCACATTCTCAAACATGTCATCTTCTAAAGATTGGAACAAAATGTTCTTGGCCTTTATGTCGAGTTGCACAACTTTCTTTTCGTTGTCTGTCTATTCTTCTTTAACCTTGATTTGGATTCTGTTTGGATCATCTGAATTTGGTGCAAGCTTTATAGGAATATAGGGCCCATTCTGAACAGTCTCAAATAGATCTTCATCTATTGAGTCCATGTAGGCTTGTATACGAACTTTCCAGCTAGAGAATTTGTATTTGTTGCACATAGGAGGCTTGCTGCCTCCTCCAGTCTTTGATTCGCTTATTGGATGTGCCATTGGATCTATTTAAGCTTTGTAGGCTATTTGATAGAACCTGCTCTGATACCAATTGTTAGTTCCCAGAGGCACAATAGTTATCTAGAAGGGGGGGTTTTAATAGATATTTTAAAATTCTTTTCGAAATACTTGTTAGTTTTGATAATGACTTAAACACAGCGAAATTGTGAGTTATTTGTTTCCTCTTTAAGATATAACAAGTTAATGAGAGATAAGCAGTTATAGCAGTTATGGCAGTTATAGCAATAATGTAAAAGACATAGTGTTTTAAGTGGTTCAGAGCAGTTAAAGCTCCTAGTCCACTCTTCTACTCCTTGAGTAGGAAATCCACTAAGGATATCTTTACACTTTCTGAATCTCACAGATTCCTTCAAGACCAGCAGTCTTGGAACTTCTTAGTTCACTTTTGAACTCTTCAAGTCCAGCAGACTTAGTTCTTCACAGTTCGCTTAGAACTCTTCAAGTCCTTCTGACTTGGAAACTTCTTACTTCACTTGATAGTAGTTGATGAGTTCTTGAATGGTGGTACTCAGTTGCCGTTAAGCTCTTGTTCGAAAGAACTGAGTAGATGAGCAAGCTTTCTCTTTTCAGATCGTAGAGTTGAGCGTTGAGTGTTCTTCAGCGTTTTTGTTCAATACTTGCTTCAATCTTTCATCTGCTGATGTGTTGTATATATGATGCCTTTGAAATGTATCCGTTGAAGACATCAGTTGAAGCATTAAATGCATTTGACATTTCTGAGCTTTGATGGAAACTTTCTGCACATCTTCTGATTAGCAGTCTGGCCCACTGACACAGCAGACTGCTATCTCACCTAACACCTGAAAAGGTGTTTTCTGTTAACCCATAGTACTTTTCTTAGCTTCTTCAATACGTTTTTTTATTGTATACTAAGAATGACTGTTGTGTCATGGTCTCTGGCGGAGATCGGGGAATAGAACTAGGAGGGGAGAGATGAGTAAATCCTTCGCTAGTGTGTCCTACCTAAGCTTATTTGTTGGTCAGTCATAATATCGGGATATTATGTGATATGTTAATTTGTTCATTTAACCCTTGTTTTGAAGCTGTATTCCAGAATGATATCTGAAATACAGGAGATGAGCAATGGAGAAATCATGATGACAGGGAAGATGGAATCTGAAATGAAAGCAAGGTATTCTCAACTCTTTGAATTACCATGTACGTAAATTTTGGGGACGAAATTTCATAAGGAGGGGAGATTGTAAGACCCCGAATTTTATGAAATAAAAGTATTCAATATTTCTTATAATGGTTAAATTAATAAAAGTTAAAGTTAAGGGTGATATATGAAATTTTTTCAAAATACGCAAGTGGTTATAAAATATTCATTGTGGTTGGAGAATATTTATTTAGTCGTGAAATATTCTTTCTGTCGGGGAATATTTGTACGACGGCGCAGCCATTTGTGGGCCCCATAACAGAATAACTGTTGGATGAAAAAAATAACAAATTTGAATTTTTATAAATAACGGCATAATCGTTACCGTTAACACTGTTGGAATACCTGGTGGTTAAAATACAGTAATACGCGTGGTTGCACAGTAACACACGGTATTGCACGGTATTTTTGAATTATTGATTCTTACGTAAGAAGACACTACTCAATAATTATTACAGTAATTGCTGTTCAATATTTTATTTTATTTATTCAATAATTGCTGCATTGATATTTTATATTATTGTTGTTTCAATAATTGTCACTGCACAGTATTTTCCATTATCAGATCAATAATTCATATTATTTGAATAATATTATTAGATAACATTATTGGCAATGTCTAGAAAGTTCTGTCGAGGAGAGATTTGGTCATCTAATTGCGTGCCAGTAAGGAGAAATCCTTATCGGAAAGCCCCCTCTTTCCTGGGAACTTCCTTGTTGTCATAATTGTGATTCTGTAATATTATTTGCGAATAATTAATTATTGATTTATATGATAAGGAAATATTTATTTTATGTGGATATAAATGGTGGCTTTATTTATGTGGTTATAAATGAAGGAATTAATGTTGAGATGTTTTATCAGTATTTTGTCGGATTGGAGGTATTATAAGATCAAATCAGTGTTCTTACAGCTTTATTGTGTGAGTTATAATTTTTAATCTGACCGTTGGATCGTTGTAATTTTTAGATATGTTATACTTATATAAGTTGAGTATATGTTCACAAATTTTGAACCGTTAAAACTGAACGAATGATTTGTTATGAATTTTAAGAGGTGACTGATTCGAAAATTAGGTTTATAAATGATTTTGGTAAAAAATTCTAGAAATAGGTGGGCCCCACTTTTGATTGTTGGGGAAGATGGCTGATTTTTGGTGGGTGGAATAGTAGCAGGTAAAGCCATCAGGTAGTAGGTCAAGTCTGTTTCGGCGTGCTAACATTTTCCTATAAATAGAGGGCTAAGTTATAATTAAAAATCACACCAGAATTCATAAGTTTTCTCTCTTTTTCTCTCTAGATTATCGAGTGTATTTTGTGAGTATTTAGATACTTGGTGAGTTGCTATTCATCAGTGCAAGTTTTCTTCAGCGTCATATCCGATATCCAGTCAGAAGTGCTGCTCTTTTAAGGTAAGGGATTTTAAGGGATATTAAGGGATGCTATATTCTTCATAATGATGTTATTATTTCAATATCATTGTACTGAAATAATGGGTATGGATTTTATTATGAAATTTCTACCTTTTTGAGTCGGGATTACTATTCACGTATACGACACTATTCACGTATACAGCACTATTCATGAATATGACACTATTTACATGATATTATTTACATATACGGTACTATGTACGAATATGGAGTACTATTCACGAGTTAGTATTCATAAGTTACTATTCACGAGTTACTATTCACGAGTTACTATTCATGAGTTACTATTCATAAGTTACTATTCACGAGTTACTATTCACGACAAAATTGGTTTCTTTTTCTAACCAAATTATAGTTGATTTATGAATATTACTCTTGAGATTAAATCTATATGTTGATCATATTATTTTTATTATCATATATAACATTATTATAACCCTGATGTTGAAATTCTCTTTCACTTGAGTGTAAAGATGGGTAGATTATTGGTATGATCAAGACTATGGGTTCTCTTTGGCTAGTAGTGCAAAGTTGAATTGTGACTAGTATGATCATGACCATTGAATTTATAATTGAATATCTTTAGCTTAAGTGCAAAGGTGAATTGATCAACATGGTTATAATTATTGTTTATATAAATTCTGAAATGATTATATATTTCTTTGAGATATGAATATCTTTGGCCCGTAGTGCAAAGATGACTTATTGATGAATATCTTTGGCCCGTAGTGTAAAGATGAATTATTGATGAATATCTTTGGCCTGTAGTGCAAAGATGACCTGTTGTTGAATATCTTTGGCATGTAGTGCAAAGATGGTATGTTGATGAATATCTTTGGACTGTAGTGCAAAAATGAATTTATTAATATGATTATGAACATGAACTGTGATTTGGTATAACCATGATCTTTGATGTTTCAGGTGATGAAAATTATCTTTGTCCTAGATGAGAAAAGGAATTTAGAACAACAATTACGATTATGAGTATATACATGTGATTGTGGACATGAATTGTTGATTGATGTTACAAGGATAAAACATTGTTGGTGGACTTTTAACATGGAGAAGATAATAGACTTTATAGTCTATTTGACTCCTCTAATGGATTGTTCGTTCCGCTGCAACTATGGTTGAAAAGTTTTATCATCTACCATATGTTCTAAATCTCTGATTTATTACTGATGAAGACTATTGATAATTTAATTATCTTTAGTAATGATATTCTTTTCTGGGCTAGTTGTACTCACCCTTTTGCTTTAAAATTCCTTTTCAGGTAATAAGAGTGTAGCTGGGTCGAGCAAGGGTAACGGGGAAATAGAACGGTGGTCTCTAGTTGTGGAGGTTCTACCTAAGCAGTATAGAAAAGTGTTGTATACATCATTTAGTAGTTATATTTGATGAATCAAATAGGGTGAGGCGAACCCAACGTTGGAAGGGTGTTTTGCCACTACCATACAAGATGTCTAATGCAATACAACCTCATATCATCATAAGACAGGGATGTGCTCATCCACTTGCTGAGTATATTTACGAGCACTACCTATATAATCTTGGTGTTTGTTTGAAGTATAATTCTCAATTAGAGACAGTAGAGATAATGATATGTCAAGAGAAGACTCACCATTGGGAAGAATATGATAGTAATCTTCTTGTTTTTCTTTGGGGTCTATTGGGTCAACCAAGAATAATTCTGTGGCCATATGATATCTATCATAACTTAGACACATGGCCTCCCATGTACGAAGGTTTTCTTGAGCACTTCCCAAATATTCTAATTTCTAAAACAGTTTTTGACTATACCTTTATGTAAGGTGCCATTATGACGTGCTATCCACGGTTGGGACATGAGTCATATTTGGTATATATTTGTATTAAAACTCACAGCATATGTGTTGTTGTACTTTGGACAACAATTGTTGTAATAAAGTTTTAGTTATTTTCTGTACCATGTATTTGGCAGCTCAGAATAGGTTGGATGGAATGGACCTATTTTGGGGTTGTCACATTTGGTATCAGAGCTTAGGGATATGGTCTCTGGCGGAGATCGGGGAATAGAACTAGGAGGGGAGAGATGAGTAAATCCTTCGCTAGTGTGTCCTACCTAAGCTTATTTGTTGGTCAGTCATAATATCGAGATATTATGTGATATGTTAATTTGTTCATTTAACCCTTGTTTTGAAGCTGTATTCCAGAATGATATCTGAAATACAGGAGATGAGCAATGGAGAAATCATGATGACAGGGAAGATGGAATCTGAAATGAAAGCAAGGTATTCTCAACTCTTTGAATTACCAGGTACGTAAATTTCGGGGACGAAATTTCATAAGGAGGGGAGATTGTAAGACCCCGAATTTTATGAAATAAAAGTATTCAATTTTTCTTATAATGGTTAAATTGATAAAAGTTAAAGTTAACGGTGATATATGAAATTTTTTCAAAATACGCAAGTGGTTATAAAATATTCATTGTGGTCGGGGAATATTTGTTTAGTCGTGGAATATTCTTTCTGTCGGGGAATATTCGTACGACGGCGCAGCCATTTGTGGGCTCCATAACAGAATAACTGTCGGATGAAAAAGTAACAAATTTGAATTTTTATAAATAACGGCGTAATCGTTACCGTTAACACTGTTGGAATACCTGGTGGTTAAAATACAGTAATACGCGTGGTTGCACAGTAGCACACGGTATTGCACAGTATTTTTGAATTATTGATTCTTACGTAAGAAGACACTACTCAATAATTATTACAGTAATTACTGTTTAATATTTTATTTTATTTATTCAATAATTGCTGCATTGATATTTTATATTATTATTATTTCAATAATTGTCACTGCACAGTATTTCTCATTATCAGATCAATAATTCATATTATTTGAATAATATTATTAGATAACATTATTGGTAATGTCTAGAAAGTTCTGTCAAGGAGAGGTTTGGTCATCTAATTGCGCGCCAGTAAGGAGAAATTCTTTTCAGAAAGCCCCCTCTTTCCTGGGAACTGCCTTGTTGTTATAATTGTGATTCTGTAATATTATTTACGAATAATTAATTATTGATTTATATGATAAGGAAATATTTATTTTATGTGGATATAAATGATGACTTTATTTATGTGGTTATAAATGAAGGAATTAATGTTGAGGTGTTTTATCAGAATTTTGTCGGATTGGAGGTATTATAAGATCAAATCAGTATTCTTACAGCTTTATTGTGTGAGTTATAATTTTTAATCTGACCGTTGGATCGTTGTTATTTTTGGATATGTTATACATATATAAGTTGAGTATATGTTCACAAATTTTGAACCGTTAAAACTGAACGAATGATTTGTTATGAATTTTAAGAGGTGACTGATTCGAAAATTAGGTTTATAAATGATTTTGGTGAAAAATTCTAGAAATGGGTGGGCCCCACTTTTGATTGTTGGGGAAGATGGCTGATTTTTGGTGGGTGGAATAGTAGCAGGTAAAGCCATCAGGTAGTAGGTCAAGTCTGCTTCGGCGTGCTAACATTTTCCTATAAATAAAGGGCTAAGTTAGAATTGAAAATCACACCAGAATTCATAAGTATTCTCTCTTTTTCTCTCTAGATTATCGAGTGTATTTTGTTAGTATTTAGATACTTGGTGAGTTGCTATTCATCAGTGCAAGTTTCCTTCAGCGTCATATCCGATATCCAGTCAGAAGTGCTGCTCTTTTGAGGTAAAGAATTGTAAAGGATAGTAAGGGATTCTAAGGGATAGTAAGGGATATTAAGGGATGCTATATTCTTCATAATGATGTTATTCTTTCAATATCATTATACTGAAATAATGGGTATGGATTTTATTGTGAAATTTCTACCTTTTTGAGTCGAGATTACTATTCACGTATACGGCACTATTCACGTATACGGCACTATTCATGCATATGGCACTATTTACATGACATTATTTACATATACGGTACTATGTACGAATACGGAGTACTATTCATGAGTTACTATTTATGAGTTACTATTTATGAGTTACTATTTACGAGTTACTATTCACGACAAAATTGGTTTCTTTTTCTAACCAAATTATAGTTGATTTATGAATATTACTCTTGAGATTAAATCTATATGTTGATCATATTGTTTTTATTATCATATATAAATATTTTTATAACCCTGATGTTGAAATTCTCTTTCACTTGAGTGTAAAGATGGGTAGATTATTGGTAAGATCAAGACTATGGGTTCTCTTTGGCCAGTAGTGCAAAGTTGAATTGTGACTGGTATGATCATGACCATTGAATTTATAATTGAATATCTTTAGCTTAAGTGCAAAGGTGAATTGATCAATATGGTTATAATTATTATTTATATAAATTCTGAAATGATTATATATTTCTTTGAGATATGAATATCTTTGGCACGTAGTGCAAAGATAACTTATTGATGAATATCTTTGGCCCGTAGTGTAAAGATGAATTATTGATGAATATCTTTGGCCCGTAGTGCAAAGATGACCTGTTGTTGAATATCTTTGGCCTGTAGTGCAAAGATGACCTGTTGTTGAATATCTTTGGCATGTAGTGCAAAGATGGTCTGTTGATGAATATCTTTGGCCCGTAGTGCAAAGATGAATTTATTAATATGATTATGAACATGAACTGTGATTTGGTATAACCATGATCTTTGATGTTTCAGGTGATGAAAATTATCTTTGTCCTAGATGAGAAAAGGAATTTAGAACAACAATTACGATTATGAGTTATACATGTGATTGTGGACAAGAATTGTTGATTGATGTTACAGGGATAAAATATTGTTGGTGGACTTTTATCATGGAGAAGATAATAGACTTTATAGTCTATTTGACTCTTCTAATGGATTGCTCGTTCCGCTGCAACTATGGTTGAAAAGTTTTATCATCTACCATATGTTCTACATCTCTGATTTATTACTTATGAAGACTATTGATAATTTAATTATCTTTAGTCATGATATTCTTTACTGGGCTAGTTGTGCTCACCCTTTTACTTCAAAATTCCTTTTCAGGTAATAAGAGTGTAGCTGGGTCGAGTAAGGGTAACGGGAAAATTAGAACGGTGGTCTCTAGCTGTGGAGGTTCTACCTAAGCAGTATAGAAAAGTGTTGTATACATCATTTAGTAGTTATATTTGATGAATCAAATAGGGTGAGGCGAACCCAACGTTGGAAGGGTGTTTTGTCACTACCATACAAGATGTCTAATGCAATACAACCTCGTATCATCATAAGACAGGGATGTGCTCATCCACTTGCTGAGTATATTTACGAGTACTACCTATATAATCTTGGTGTTTATTTGAAGTATAATTCTCAATTAGAGACAGTAGAGATAATGATATGTCAAGAGAAGACTCACCATGGGAAGAATATGATAGTAATCTTCTCATTTTTCTTTGGGGTCTATTGGGTCAACCAAGGATAATTCTGTGGCCATATGATATCTATCATAACTTAGACGCATGGCCTCCCATGTACGAAGGTTTTCTTGAGCACTTCACAAAGATTCTAATTTCTAAAATAGTTTTTGACTATACCTTTATGTAAGGTGCCATTGTGACGTGCTATCCACGGTTGGGACATGAGTCACATTTGGTATATATTTGTATTAAAACTCACAGCATATGTGTTGTTGTACTTTGGACAACAATTGTTGTAATAAAGTTTTAGTTGTTTATTGTACCATGTATTTGGCGACTCAGAATAGGTTGGATGGAATGAACCTATTTTGGGGTTGTCACACATAGTCACTCGTTGTCCACCCAAAGAAAAGTCCACCTTTTAAGATCTCACCGTAGTATTTCTAGTGCCCAAAGATGCTTAACACAAGAACTTGGCATGGTCAATATACCACCACATCAACAATTTAGTTTCCTTGGAGTTCAAGCAGGGGGGATACAAAACATAGGTTGTACGCAACAAGACCTATATAATCACGAGAGGGATAAACGTAATGAGAGGAAGGGCCATGATGGTGGGATGTTGCTTGAGTATTTTAAATTGGAACAGAGCAAGAATTCTTCTTTCACATTTCAAATTGAATCAGATAACGAAAATCGTATTACGTGTTATTTTTGGGTCGATGGAACCTCTAGAAAGGCTTGTAGCTTTTATGGTGATGTGGTAATCTTTGATACTACATACAACACCAATCGATATGGATTGATCTTTGCACTCGGAGTTAATAATCATGGTCAAACTATTGTCTTTGCTTGTGCTTTCTTATCTGATGAGACTCTAAGTTCTTTTATTTGGCTTTTCGAGAAATTCCTAAAATTTATGCCAAGTGATGCCCTAAAGATGATTATAACTGATCAAGATCCAGCGATGGCAAATGCTATTTCTAGTACTCTTCCAAGTACTTATCATCAATTTTGTAGTTGGCACACTTTGACAAAGTTTTCTGAGAAGTTAGATTCTTTTAAATATGCTTAGTTCTATAGGAACTTTTCAGATTGTATATGGAATTCAGAAAGTAAGGAAGAGTTTGATTCTAAGTGGGAGGATCTTGTTCAGATAAGTGGGTTAAGTGACAATAAATGGTTGAAGTCAATGTATAAAATTTGTTCGACATGGGTGCCTGCTTATGTGAATCATGTTTTTTCAGCAGGTATGTCAAGTAGCCAACGAGCCGAGAGTGCACATGAATTCTTTAAGAGAAGAGATATGTTAACACAAAAAAAAATCTCTAGTGGATTTTATGATTCAGTTTGATAGGGGTCTTGCACTCCAACGTGAAGAAGAATTAAAGGCCGACAACAAAGACGTGATTGAAAAGCCTAAGGTAAAAATGACCCACTCTTTTTTATTGCAAATGGTTGATGTGTACACATGTGAATTATTTTTTGATTTTCAAGATGAGTTATGGGAGAGCTTCTTGAATTATAGATTTCAACATATTAGAGATTATGGTAATCAACGCGTGTACAACATTCAAAAACAAGATGATGATAAGTACAAAGTGAGGGAGATTGTTTATGAAAAAGACTTGGATTATGCTTCATGTAGTTGTAAGAAATTTGAGAGTGCTGAAATAACTTGTAGCCACCTTTTAGCATATTTGAACAAATTCTGAGAAACTTCCAAATCAGTACATATTGAAGAGATGGACTCAATTTGCAAAATGTGGGAATGTTAGAGATGACAGTGGAATCGAGATAAGTGATGACAAACCATATCTCATGTTGCGGTGTCAATTGATTAAAGAATCCTTGGAAGTAGTTGATAAGACCATTACGAGTGTAGAAGGAACTAAGATATATAGGGATTCTTTGAGTTATGCACTTGTTGAAATTAATCAATTGAATCTTGGTGATAAAAGTAAAGGAGTTACCGACGAGAAAAACAGTCAAATTGGTTTAGTAAGATTGAGTTCAAATTATGATTATATACTTCAAGAACCGAGTCAAGTGCGGGCAAAGGGGTGCGGAAAAAGACTGAAAGGAGGAAAAGAAAAGGCATTAGGAAGGGCCAAAAACCAAAAATTGAGAATGTGTCGTGGATGTGGAAAAATTGGACAAGCACATGATAAAAGAAATTGTCCAATACTTCAAATTCGGTAATACATCTTCTTCTTCTTCTTTTGTCATTTCAATTTGATTTCATATAATTCCATTTAAAATATTTGATTTCATATAATTCAGTTTGAATTTGGCACTTTTTTTCATATTAAAAACTTCTTATGGATACTGTTATGGATTTGAGAAATTATTATGTGCAACATTTATTAAGTTTTTTTTTGAGATTATGTTCAACACAATTTATATTGAACCCACTAGTTTTATTTGTTTATTTGTGATAAACAAAGTTAATCACAATTTTAATGAACAGTCTAATAAAATAAATTATTCAATAAACTTAATAAACAAATTAATACAAATAATTAATCAACAGACTTAATAAACAAATTAATAAAAAAATCACAAATTAATAAACAAATTGTGTGCAGATGTATTTCTTCATATCATCACTTTTAGTCTGTTTAATGCCACAATCTGAACACAATTAATAAACAAACATTTAGTCGCCACTCATTATTGTTATCCCAACCACTTTATTCAAAAAAGCAAAGACGTGGCCTCTTAAAGATTTTAGTCAACTATCCTTCATGTAAAGTACAATTAGTGGGACCGCCTCTGCCTTTTGTATTTTTTTAACGTGTCCGCAGACGGATGGTCCGTCTGAGAAGGGGGTTCTTTATATATATATATATATATATGTGTGTGTGTGTGTGTGTGTGTGTGTGTGTGTGCGCGCGCGCACGCACGCATACACACTAAACAAGATGAGACAATTAATAACAAACCCCTCAAATAAATTATATTAAGTTGAAACGTTCAAAGAGATATTTGAAATATCGAACGTCGCCTTCTAGCATGATAAAACTAATAGAGTATTGAATATTTAATATGAGTTTGTTGTGCACACACAAGGCAAGTATTAAATATTTGAGATGTTATTTTTATTGCATATGATGTTTATAAGGAATTGAACATTACCGTTTTGTTGTGCACACAAGTTTTGTAGTTTTTCTCTTCACTTATATGGAAATGCTAGGTCTGACTTAACTTAAATCATTTTAGTTCGGATGTGCACACACTTGACAATTATGATTAAAGATGTAAAATATAAGGAGTTACATTATGATGTAATTGACAAGAGTTGTCTACCTATTTATTTATATATAGTTTGTTGTCACACACAAGGCTATATACATTTAAAATGAGATCCTTATCCTCACTAGCATATCTTTAATTTGATATTGCCGAACTATATATTAAGGGTAATATAGTTTGTAGAAAATAATGTGAGATACCATTTTAAAATAAGACCTAATTTATTTTGGTAATTAATTAAATGAATGTTTGCTAAGATATTATCTTTTTACTTGCATAATTTTGAAAATGTCAGTCACTAATTTCACTGTATATTATATTGGACGCTAACAAACTGGCCGGACAGAATTATACGGACTGATTAAGGAATCTGAGAATTATTCTCACCGCTGAAAGGATTTCTTATGTCCTAAATTTGCATGTCCCTACAAATGTTGCAGAAACAGCCTCTAAGGAAGAGATTGCTACTTTTAAGAAGTGGCAAGATGATGCATATGTGGCTCAATGCATCATGCTCACATCCATGAGTAACGAGCTTCAGCGTCAACATGAAACTATGAATACTCCTACTATAATGTTGCACCTCAAAGAGTTGTATGATGAGCAAAGTAGGAATGCTAGATATGAGATATCTAAGTAGCTCTTCCGATCTCGGATGATCGAGGGCATTGCTGTTGAGACTCATGTCCTAAAAATGATCAATTTGATTGAACGTCTTGGATAGCTTGTGTGATAACCCAGATTTTTGGAAATAATAAAATAAGAATTAAACAAAGAAAATCCTTATTAGATGATATGTTATATGCTATTGTATTACATAAGCGAATACGAATTATACAATATGTGATTTTTGTGTATAATAAATATATTGGTATTATATATTTATTGTATGTAAATAAATTGTAGGAATAATTTATTTAAAGGAAAGGAGATGGGTGAAATTAATATATCTAAGTAAGATAAAATAATTTATAAAATTATTTTAATATAGTAAATTGGTGGCATTAAATATCCTTAATGTATAACCACTATTTTGTTGAAGAAATTATGTATTACATTATTGGGTGTAATGTATGCATATTTTTTAATGTTGTAAATATATTATTATATTTACTAGTTAAATTGTTGAAAATAATTTATAGAAGAGAAAAGAAAATAATTCGATTTTTTTGATAAATATTAAAATAAGAATTTAATAAATAAATGTTTATATGTTTAAGAGTTGTATATATTATATATGTGTAATAAGATGAGTCAGGGAAACAAGCATGAGGTGGGGGCTATTTAAGCTAGTAAATGACACTAAGCTAGTAAAAAGAAAAGAAGAGAAGAATCACTTTCCCCCCTGTTCCTCTCTTTCGTAAGAAAAAAAAATGCTAAGAAAGCTTAACTAAGTGTCATGTACTCTCATTCCTCATCCGTCCCATTTTCCTTTTCTCTCTATCTATTAAGTTACAAAACATCCAAAGACTCACTAAACTATTTTAAGGATCGGCTAAAACCCAACAGTTTCAGTGGAAAATCGAAATAGTGAGCTGAATTGGGAAGGAAATTGGAATCTACAACAATAAAGGAAGCTTATAAGCTTATCAAATAAGCTAGTGATTCGATAAAACTAAACTTCAAAGGTATGTTCAATATTTTAGTTGTTGTATTAGAAATTTGATAATAAAAGTGCTATAATTAGATGTGTTTGGGATTGAGAATTAGTAACAGGAGTTTAGGTTGGACTGTGAGGAGTAATAAAGTGGAAAAAGGAGGTTAGAACACAAATCAAACCTCAAGAAATCTGAGCTTTAAAAAAATGCACGCCACTTGCTCGACAAAAGTCCTCTATGGACTGTTTTGGTTAAAAACCAAGTTTTAAGGGAAACCAAAGCTTGGGTTTTATATATATATTATATATATACAGTCCATTTCTTAAGCTCACTGAGCTCACCCTGCCTTTTTTTTTATAAAAAAAAACATAACTAATAAAAAATGTATAATAATTTTTGGAATTGAAAGTTTTTAAAAAAAAAGTGTTTTGTGTGTGATTTGTGTACATATAACAAAACAGTGTTGTACAGACTGTTTAACACTGTTTTGTTATATGTACCCAAATCACACCCGACTGTTTAACACTGTTTTGTTATATGTACCCAAATCACACCTAAAACACTTTTTTTTTAAAAACTTTCAATTCCAAAAATTATTATACATTTTTTATTAGTTATATGTTTTTTTTATAAAAAAAAAAAAGGCAGGGTGAGCTCGGGGTGAGCTCAATAAGGGTGAGCTTAATATCCTTGCTCTCTCTCTCTCTATATATATATATATGTGAAGATAATTAAAGAGATTGAGCATACTAAGTTAAAGAGAACAGCAATTTGAAACCAAAACGAAAATTTAAAAATAGTAAGATGGATCAATGTTGGCCACGGTTTTTGGGCTGATTGTAAGATCTGAAATGGATGTCTATTATTATAAAATCATAGTTGGATACGTCATGGTTATCATACTCAACAATAGACTTGAACTGAGATAAGAGCTAGAATTTTAAAATTTCTCAAAGTGGCCAAAAATGAGAAGAATGTTGCTGCGTTTCAGCAGCAGTGGGCTGCAGCGGCGTGCTGCAGGGCCAGCTGGGTAATTTTTTTTAGGAGCAAGTTAGTTCGTGTAGTTTGTTTATTTGCTACAGTTGGTATGACATTTTAGTATGTAGCTGCACCGCTTATAGCATACCAAAAGTTTATGGTAATTGAATTGGTACATGAAAGTAAATTACTTGAAGCAAGAGTCGTGAAATAAGGGTTGTTGCCCATTGGCAGCAGCAGTAGCAGTGTTCCAGCTGGGGCTGAGGGCTCTTTTGAGCTCTCAGTCGACAAGGTTAAATTGTCCAAAAGATTTGGTTAGTATTTATTTTTAAACTAGGTGAGTATATCACCTATATTGTCTCCAAAATTCAGCGTATTAGTGTAAATAAATTGTAAAATAGAAATTGGAAAAGTGGGAGCCAAAAGAAAGGAGATGCTGCCCATTGGCAGCAGCAGTCATCATAAAGCAATAGCAAAAGCTGTTTTGGGCAAGCTAGTTTTGCTTTGTGTTTGGTTTGCTAATTTTCCCGGAAAGAATAAATTATAACATTTTAAAAATAGATAAGTATATGAGTTGTAGAATATTTAAAATCCAATATGATTGGATGGATACTTTAAAGATAATAAGAACTATCAATGGTGGCTATCAAAGCTTAGGATTACTTGACTAAATAAGGTTTGGTTGCCGGTGTTGTCTATCTATAAGGGGCTGTTTTGGCATTATTCTGTGAATGCGATGGTTTTTGATGATTTAGCTTATGGAAATGAGATTGAAATAAAATAATACAAATGCATGAAATGAGTTAGTATTTATAATTTATATATATAAACTATAAATATATTTAATACGTAAGCTAAACTACAAAAAAAAATTCTATGTAAACTTTAGTTTACGTATAAAAGTATGAACATTTATGGATACGAACGGTTTATAAAGCAAACACGTAACATAATGACTTGCTAAAACTGTGTCGAAGCCTTTTAAAGTGTAAATTCGTTCAATATGCAAGAGAAGCTATGAAAGTAATATGTAAACATAAGTTTACATCTATATGGATAATATATCCGTATTTTGAGAATATGTTGACGTCATTAAAGGCTACTCCAAAGTTATATCTCGGAACCGAGCGGTTTTCAAAATACAAAGCGAGGATTATGCAAACGGAGTTGACAATTTAACGTTTGACATAAATAAGTTATGTGTAGGTATAAGACATACAAATAGCATGTCTACCTACAAGCCAAGCAAATGAGGCAATGTTTGACATTATAAGAGAGACGTATATGCAAAAGCATATATACCTCATGTATACATGAACTGGGGAAAATAATGTTATATGAATGCATTAAGCCTAGAAAGAAAGTAGTATTCTTGCGAAATAACATTTAAATTACTCACGAAAGTGAAAATAAGCTATAAATACGCAAAGTAAAGGCACGGATGCACTATATGACTATAAGTTTACATATAGATGCATGTAAAGTCAGTAAATGCATTATAAAATGGTTATAAACTGTAAATGTAATGAATTGACATTTTAAAAGCCGTGTTGGAACTTTTTGAGAATGTATGGCTATATTAAGTCGAAACCTAAAATATTCTAAAGGAATATGGAAGTTTCTTGGAAATAAGAATATCAAATATTGTTATAGTTTTTGTGAATGTTTATTAGCTATACTGGTTATGGGATATGAATGTGTGACTAATGTATGTGATGAGTAGGTTTTATACATATGAATCCGATATTATTAAACTTAATTATTGCTATCTTTAAGTGTTTTTAGTATCTTTTTATGTGTTTTTGTGTTTATTTCTTGTAGGTTGGAGCTAGAGGGATAAATTGGTCATTTGGAGAAGAAAAAGATCAAAAAATTTTAAAATTAGAGCTGAGTGGTATTTTTGTAAATACGTGGTCCTGGTCAAGCGCCTAGGTGCTTGGAAATGACCTGGGTTGAGCGCCTAGGCTCTCATGTGCGGCTAAAGAGGGATTTTGCTACTGCTGAGTTGGTTTTTGAAGCCAAAAAGGAATCTGAATGAGGGTTTTGACTAATACAACTAGGAGAAGACTTTAGAAAAGACATATCAAGAAAATTATCAATAGATTTGCGGAGAGAACAACGAAGGAAAACACGAAGGAGAATTGCATGGGCTGAAGATCAAAGAGAGAGTATTGGAGCAAATTCAGAGTTTCTTCTTCTCTTCTCTAGTTTTATCTTTTGTAATTACCTGGGATGTTTGGATTATTAATCTGGATGATGTTCTTCTTTATTATTATCATACACTAATTTTTCATTAAGATTGCAAGGAAACTTGGTATGTAGTTTAAATTAATCTTTCCATTGAATGAAAATTGGTTTTTATTGAGTTGTTTATTATATCTTTTGCTTATTGATTAATTGTTTGGACATCAATTACTGTGATAATCTATATAAAATTGGAAGATGGAATATAGATTTAGATCGGGATATAACATCTGTTCATATAATCTGATTAGGGTTAATATGATTAGCATGTAGGATAGAAATATACCTATGTATCTTTTGTATCCATTGAAGAATTTGTGCGTAAAACCCTAATTAACTTGATTCGCATAAGAATATAGTGAGTTGATTAACTGGGGTGTTCTTTGTAATTTTGCGTCTTAAAGATCGGATTTAGGAGGATTTGTTCACGTGTCTTTGGAAGAAGTGCGTGAGCACTATAAAACATTCTTGGATAATGATTCATATTAATTAATTGATTTAAATGAGAAGTAAATTGATTTAAATGAAATACCAAGGGAAATTGTAATCTTAACCTGTTAAATCTGCAGTTACTCTTGTGAAATTCTGATTTTAATTATTAGTTTTGTTAAGTTTAATTTTCAAATCACAAACAATATTTCATAGTTTAAAATAGGATTAGATGCATTGGAATTAATAATTGATAAATATTAGACTATTTTCTTGTGGGAACGATATCCTTGCTTGCTGAATATTACAATTGAACGCATATACTTGCGTGTTAAAGTGCTATTAAGAAATTAGGCAACAGTATGCATACATGTGAACATAATTGTATAGGATTCGTGAAGCGAAGTTAAACTAAAGTTTGTATCAATGGTCATTGAACGAGGCAAGTCTTCCAGTTTCTTTGTGATTCTATGAATCGGTTATTGTATGAGATCTTTAAGAATATTTTGTGTAAGACCCCAACTTTTTAATACAAATGATTTTTCTATAAATATCATTTTTGAATATTATGGAATGAATTTGATATAATGTTATAGTTGTGGGTAATATTATATAAATTTTGCAAAGTACGCAAGTTGTTATATAATATTCGTTTGGTCGGGGAATATTCATTTTAACAGGGAATATTCGTACAACGGCACAATCATTGGTGGACCCCACAATAGAATTATTGTCGGATTGAGAAAACGACAAAAATACTTTATGAAAATTATGGCGGAAGTTTTACCGTTAACTGTTGAAACACCCGGTGTTAAAAGTACAGTAATACGCGTGATTGCATAGTAGCACACGGTATTGATTATTGATGCTTATGTGAGAAGTCACTCAGTTTTGTTCAATTATTGTTACAGTAATTGTTGCATAGTATATCACATTATTTGATTCAATTATTGTCAATATTTTATATATTATTAAATCAATAATTGAGATAGCAAAGTTATTAATATTATTATTTGCAATATTAACGATGTCTAGAAGTTCTGTCAAGTATATGTTAGATAATCTAATTGCGCGCCAATAGGGAGAAACTCTTATTGGAAAGCCCCCTCTTTCCTGGGAACGACCTGGTCGATTAATATTGTGAATTAAAATAATGATGATAAATATTGTTAAAAATATTGAGGGAATTTTTATGAAGTATTTGATGTAAATTTTGTTTATTTTATGGACCCCCCATTTATCCATTTTTAAAATAACCGGTAGAAAGTTATTCATTATATATATATATATATACGGATGACTTGAATGTTTAAGGGGGGGGGGATAAGGTTATCAGGGGG
>CM029020.1:48621287-48708916 GCA_016801055.1 Panax notoginseng
CCCAAATTATTAATATGGAAATTTAAATTTCTCTATTTATTATTTTAAAATAGTAAGGGTTGATTTTTTTAATTTGGTTAGTTAAGGAGGTTAAAATGGTAAATTTTTTAAATAAACAAGTGGTTATTAAATATTATTTTTATCGGAGAATATTCGTTTGGTCGTGGAATATTCTTACTGTCGGGGAATATTCGTACGACGATGCAGCCTTGTGTGGACCCCATAACGGAAAACTATTGGATGAAGAAAACGACAAGTATAAGTTGTTTATAAATAACGGCGTAGTTGTTTACTTTAATACTGTTGGAATACCCGGTGGTTTAAAACACAGTAATACACGTTGTTGCACAGTAGCACACGGTATTGCACCAATTATTGATTCTTACATAAGTAGGCACTACTCAATAATTGTTACAGTAATTATGTTCAGTATTTTATTTTATTGATTCAATAATTGTTTCGTTGATATTTTATATTACTATTATTTCAATAATTGTCACTACACAATATTTCTATTATCGAAGCAATAATTCATATTATCTGAATAATATTATTAGATAACATTATTGGCAATATCTAGAAAGTTCTGTCTAAGGAGAGGTTTGATCACCTAATTGCGCGCCAGTAAGGAAAAATCCTTATTAGAAAACCCTCTCTTTCCTGGGAACTGCCTGGTTGTCAGTATTGTGATTCTGTAAAATTATTTGTGAATAATTAATTATTGATTTATATGATGAGAAAAATATTCATTTTATGTGGCTATAGATGGAGAAAATTTTTAAAGTGACAATTGTTGAAAATCGATATTTTATCTTTTCTGATAAAATAATATTTTATTATATTATTATAATATAATAATGATGATATTTTTACATAAATATGAGATATATGAGTATATGAGGGGGAAGAGTATTTTTGTTGCATTAATGATTAAAATATATTTTTCATGTTTATGGACCCCATTTCTTGACTGAAATTTGATTATAGCTTGTAAAATCGTCCGTCTGTGGATTTCGGTCAATTTTTATTTGGACTTTAGAAAAATTTTCTTCTGCAAAGTTGTTAGAGTAGAGAATGGAATTTCCTATGCAAAGGGCATGAGGTTTGAATTTTTCTGATAAAAGGGCTATTTATTATGAATTATTGAAGTTCTGAAGTTCCGAAATAATTATTTTTAAAAGTTTTAAATTTGTTTTAAAAGAAAAAGGTTTTTGAAATGTTTGTGGGCATCATTAACATGTGCTAGGTGGATGAAATCAGTTGGTAAAAGTGGCGTAGGAATTTGTAATATAAATAATAATATTTTATTAAATTTTCTACTTTGGTGTTATAAGCATTTTTCTATAAATAGTGTGCTTAGGTTAGAATTGAAAATCACACCAGAAACTAAAATCTTCTCTCTCTATATTATCGAGCGTATTTTTGTGAGTATTTTGGTACTTTGAGAGTTGTTATACGGTACAAGTTCCTTAGCACTATATCCAGTTTTTCAGTCAGAAGTACTGTCGTTCTGAGGTAAGGGATGTTATTTTTTTCGTAAATGATATTATTTCTTTATAATTTCATTATTAGTCTGAACTTTTTATCAAATTTAGAACTTTTTGTGTCGTGGTTACTATTTACGTATACTACACTATTCACGTATACGGCACTTTTTACGAATACGACACTATTCATCGAAAAATAAAATTTTTCTTTTTTTGTCCAAGAATATCTATTATGGATACTAGCTTTGATTGTTTCCATATTTTGATCATTCTTGAATTTTACTCCACTATGGTTATTTATGAAGTATTTTTGAACTTGGATTGTTTTTAATTACGAATCCTTAATGTTTATTCTTTTGTTTCACTGGATTCGTTTTCTTTAAAATATTTTTCATCATTCTCAGTCCTAAATGATGATATAAACTGAATATATTTGGCCTGTAGTGCAAAGATTAATAATTTTATGATGAATATCTTTGGCCGTAGTGCAAAGATGAACAGGTGTTGAGATGAACATGACCAACTGATGAATATCTTTGGCCTATAGTACAAAGATGAATATTTGAATCAAGATGTATATTGATTAATGTTACAGGGATAGAATATTGATGATGGACTTTTAAAATCATTGAAGATAGTAGATTTCATTCTCTACTTAACTCTTCTGATGAATTATTATTTCCGCTGCAAATATTGATTTAAAATTTGTTGTCTATTGTATTCTATTAAATTTTTCCCTGTTGAGGACTAACGATAATTTGTTCTATATTATCTTAGTCATAATGTTCTTTACTGGGCTAGTTGAGCTCACCCTTTTCCTTTTTGTTCTATTTTTCTTCTCAGGAAGCGAGAATGTAGCGAGTACTAGTCGGGGTGTGGAATGATGGTTCTAGAAGTTGTTCTAGTAGTCCTCACTATTTTGTGAAATATTGTATTAATAATTATAATGAGGATTTATTTGAGTGTGTGGATATTGTCTAGATGACAATATTTATATTTAAACTCACAGTTTTTATGTTGTATTAATAAAGTTGTAGTTGTTTCTGTACCATGTATTTTGACGACTCAGAATGGGTGTTGTATACCTATTTTGGGGGTGTCACAAATATGAAGAGAGAGATAGCGCTGTTTATCTCAAGGTGTCTAACTTATCAACGAGTTAAGGCGGAGCATCAAGTACCAAAAGGTCCATTGCAACCACTTGAAATTCCAGAATGGAAGTGGGAGCACGTTACCATGGATTTCGTTACCGGTCTTCCTAAGGTTTCTCAAGGCATAGATGTAATTTGGGTCATTGTTGATAGATTGACCAAGTCTGCTCATTTCTTACCAATACGAGAAACTTATACACTTGAACGTCTTGCTTGTATGTACATAAACGAGATTGTAAGACTGCATGGTATGCCAGTATCCATAGTTTCTGATCGAGACCCAAGATTCAGTTCACGATTTTGGGTTAGTTTGCAGAAAGCTATGGGCACGGATTTACGATTTAGCTCGGCATATCATCCTCAGACGGACGAACAGTCGGAGAGGACTATTCAAACTCTTGAAGATCTATTAAGACTCTGTGTCCTTGATTTCAGGGGAAGTTGGGACAAGTTCTTACCATTGGTGGAGTTTTCCTACAACAACAGTTATCAAGCAAGTATTGGCATGGCTCCATTCGAAGCGTTGTATGGAAGAAAGTGTCGTTCTCTAGTATGCTGGGATGAGGTGGGTGAAGCAATGTTGTTGAGACCGGAGTTGGTACGTATGACTACGGAAAAGATTCAAACAATCCGGCAACGTATAAAAACCTCACAAGATCGACAAAAGAGTTATGCTGATCTTCATCGAAAGGACGTAGAATTCGATATTGGAGATCATGTGTTGTTACGTGTTGCTCCATGGAAAGGAGTTACGAGATTTGGAAAGAGAGGAAAGCTCAATCCTCGATTCATTGACCCATTTTTAATCCTCGATCGAGTAGGAACTGTGGCCTACTACAGACTCGCTTTACCGCCAAGTATGTCTGATGTTCATATATTTTTTTCACATATCTATGTTACGTAAATATGTGAAAGACCCGCACCACATTATTGAGTTAGAACCGGATGAAATAGCGGAAGATTTGACGTATGAAGAGGTTCCTGTTCAAATCTTGGGTAAGAAGGAACATATTCTACGCTTCAAGGTTATACCTCAAGTCAAAGTTTTGTGGAGAAACCACGATGTTGAGGAAATGACCTGGGAGTTTTATAGAATCTGAAATGAAATCAAGGTATCCTTACCTCTTCGATATACCGGGTGAGTACCCTAATTTCGAGGGCGAAATTTCATAAGAAGGGGAGGTTGTAAGACCCCAATTTTTTAATACAGACGATTTTTTTATAAATATCATTTTTGAATATTATGGAATGAATTTGATATAATGTTATAGTTGTGGGTAATATTTATAAATTTTACAAAGTACGCAAGTTGTTATATAATATTAGTTTGGTCGGGAAATATTCGTTTTAACAGGAAATATTCGTACAACGGCACAATAATTGGTGGACCCCACAGCAGAATTATTGTCGAATTGAGAGAAAACGACAAAAATACTTTATAAAAATAACGGCGGAAGTTTTACCGTTAACTGTTGAAACACACCGGTGTTAAAAGTACAGTAATACGCGTGGTTGCATAGTAGCACACGGTATTGATTATTGATGCTTATGTGAGAAGTCACTCAGTTTTATTCAATTATTGTTACAGTAATTATTGCATAGTATCTCACGTTATTTGATTCAATTATTGTCGATATTTTATATATTATTAAATCAATAATTGAGATAGGAAGTTATTAATATTATTATTTGTAATATTAACGATGTCTAGAAGTTCTGTCAAGGAGAGGTTAGATAATCTAATTACGCGCCAATAGGGAGAAACTCTTATTGGAAAGCCCCCTCTTCCTGGGAACGACCTGGTCGATTAATATTGTGAATTTTAATAATGATGATAAATATTGTTAAAAATATGAGGGATTTTTATGAAGTATTTATATTAAATTTTGCTTATTTTATGGACCGGATTTATCCATTTTTCAAAATAATCGGTAAAAATTATTCATTATATATATTATATATATATTTATATATATATATATATATATGATTATATATTATTTAAAGTTTTCGCTTTATTAGAATATTTTATTGCATAGTATCCTTTCTATACTCCTATAAATAAGAAGCTCATTTCTTCATTATTTTTACGAATTCACTGAAACTCTAGAGAGAGAAACTATAGAGAGAAAGAAGAAAAGTATTATGCTACTTCACTACTCCTATATCCAGTTTCTTCTAAGGTAAGGGGTATTATTTTTTTCTTATTCATGAAGAGAACTTTTGTTATTCCATTCTTTATCATTCTATTGGAATAACCTGTATACGCGGTCTACCCTATACTTGGTGAAATTTTTCTGTTATTCCATTCTTTATCATTATGTTGGAATAACCTGTCTATGCGAAGTATCGCATACATGGTGAAATTCTTCTATTATTCTATTTTTTTTTATTATTCTATTGGAATATCTTGTCTGTGCGTTTACGCATGACCTGGTTCCATTATTTATTATTCTGTTGGAATATCCTGTCTGTGCGTTTACGCATGACCTAGTTCTGTTATTTATTATTCTGTTAGAATAACCTGTCTGTGCGGTCTATCGCATGCCTGGTGATTTCTTTTGTGTTATCCATTCTTTATTATACTCAGTTGGTTAAAGTTTTGGCTTTTATACTCCATGAAATTAGTGGAATATCCTTGATATTTGCGCTTCATCCAGTATCTTTTCATGAAAATATTCTTCCGAGCATTCTTGAATTTTACTCTACAAAACAGTATCATGTTGACAATTTGAACGTTATTGGTTCCTGGATAAATTATTTCTTGAACTTGTTTTATTGAATTCTTATATCATTGTCATCATCCTCATGTTTATATTTTGTTGAAAGTCATCTGGGGCCTGTAGTGCATAGATGGACTTGGTATGATTATGACCAGGGATTATTCGGTGTAATCATGACCGTAATGTTACAAATAATGTGGTAAAAGTCCTCATTGGCTCGTAGTGCATTGATGGACAGTTGTTGGCATGATCATGACCATTGATGAATACACGAATATCCTTGGCCCGTAGTGCATGGATAATTTGTGGTTGTGATACTAATGAATATCCTTGGCCGTAGTGCAGGGAAGATGTGAATTATTTATTAAGCTGAGTCTCAGCGATAAAAGTGATGAAAAACCTTATAAATCATAAAAGATAGTAGATTTTATTCTCTACTTGACTCATTAAATGGATTGCTTGTTCCGCTGCAGTTAAACTTGATGTTTGTTATATTTTATCAGTTTAACACTGTTGAAGGCTAACGATAATTTATTCTGCATTATCTTAGTCATAATATTTCTTACTGGGCTAGTTGAGCTCACCCTTTTACTTTCATTGTTCTCTTCAGGAAATGAGAACGTAGCGGGGACTAGTCTGGGAATGGAGTGACAGTTCAGATGATAGCATTAGTAGTCCTCACTATTCTATGAAATAGTATGAAAATAAATGTATTGAGGACTTATTTTGAGTTTGAATACTGTTTAGAAGACAATGCTGTATTAAAACTCACAGCTTATGTTTTGTCATATTTTACACGACAGTTGTATAATTAAGTTTTTATTTATATTTTGTACCATGTATTTGACAACTCAGAATAGGTGATGTATACCTGTTTTGGGGGCGCACATGTTGAATTACATGTTACATGCTATAAACTATGAAAGTCAATATATGACTAAGTTGATTGAGTTATGGAACTCAATATATATGTAATATATGATATGAGCATATACTGTTTAAGGTGATGATGCATGAATGATATAAAGGATTATGAGATATATGTTGAGCATGAAAATTCGTGTTATATGAAGCTTGAAAACTGTTAGATTTGCTAGGCTATCAAGCTCAATCTTGTAAAAATATAATTTTTGCAGGTATGATATGCAACACGATTTCTTGTTATCCGGATGGAAAAGAATAGAGGCATGTGTGCAGGAAAGTTGTTTCCTTTAAGTAGGAACTATATTACATCGAAATGACTATTTTTGATATGTGTATATGAGAATTGTGTAAATATTGAGTTATTCGATAAATAAAGAATGTTTGTTTTAAGATTGAAATGCATTCTTGAAATTATTTTAAAAAAAGTAATGTCTTATAGAAATGATACTATATAAGAAAAGATATGAGTTAAGAAATGAGTTATATACACTCACATCACTCCAATGAACTAAATCATAAAATGAATATGATTTTGAGATAAAAGAGAATCGTAAATGTTGCGATTTAGGGAACGAAAGAAAGAAATATATAATTTTTTTAATTATCCTCATTTTCAACTCTTATTTCATTTAAGAATGAAGTAAAGCTGAATCAAGATAGTATCCAACGCACAAAGTCGGGATGAAGCTAGTCCTAGTTATAGATTAAGTTGGTTTCGATTTTGGGGGCGTTAAAGTTGGTATCAGAGTTATAAGCATAAATGTTGCAAAGAACCCCGAGCCTCTCGTTGGTGACGTCCCTATAAGTGAAGGCACCAAAACTTGACTCTCCGTAGGGGACGACGCCAAGCAAGTCGGTGGCAAGCTGATGGGTGCCATTGTATGGTGCTATGGTTGAAAGTACCATTCTCGCATTTTTATCTATTTTAACATTGAATAATATTTTTAAGTTCGATCAACATAGTATTTAACGCATAAGATCGGGAAGGGAAATAGTCCCGATTTTGGGGTAGTTACAGCTTGGGTTCGTCATGGATGGAGAGTTAAGTAAATATTTAGTCTTGCAGTCACTCCCTGACACCTTCTCACAATTTGTTTTGAGTTTTTACATGAATAAGTTGGACATCAGCTTGCCTGAGTTACTTAACATGTTGAAAATTGTTGAAGGTCACTTCCCATTCAAGAAAGACCATATCTTAATGGTGGATGATTCTTCCAAGAAAAGGAAGAGGCCTAAGGTATATTCTGAAAAGAATAAAACTAAGAAGGCTAAGGGAAAGGCAAAAATAAAGGATCAAAAGAAACCTGATCCAGCTGGCAAAGGAATGTGCTTCCATTGCAACAAGTCGAGTCACTGGAAGAGGAATTGCAAGGAGTTTCTTGTGGAACAAAAGTAGATGAAGCTTAGAGAAGCTTCGACTTCCGATAAAAGTTTTGTTCATGAATATAAAATTAATTTTTCTAAAAGTCAATTTTCTACTTGGGTATTGGATAACGGTTGTGGTTCTCACATATGTAATACTGTGTAGGGACTGGTCATAAGTAGAAATCTAAACAAAGATGAGGTCATCATATGAGTGAGAAATGGAGCAAAGGTTGTTGCATTAGCTGTAAGGACTTATTGTTTGGCACTGCCTATGGGCAAGTCCATTAGTTTAAATAATTATTATTTTGTTCCATCAATTATTAGAAATATTATTTCAATTTCTGTATTGGATATGGATGGTTTTGATATTATAATAAAGAACAATAGTTGTTCTATTTATAATAATAATGTTTTATATGGTGTTGATAATTTATAAAATGGACTTTACATACTTAACTTGTTGAAAATATACTTCAAATTGAACAAACTAATAAAAGGAAAAGAGATTATATTAATTATACCTTTATGTGGCACTGTAGACCCGGTCATATCAATGAAACAAGATTATCCAAGTTGCATAAAGATGAGCTCTTAGAGCTATCAAATTATGAATCATATCCAACTTGTGAATCTCGTGGGTAAGATAACTAAATCTCCTTTTAGTGGAAAAGGAGAAAGAGTTACAGAGTTGTTAGCGTTGGTACACATATACATATGTGGACCTATGACTACGAATGCACGAGGAGGGTATTCTTATTTTATTACTTTCACTGATGATCATTCAAGATTTGGATATGTGTATTTAATGAAATACAAATCTGAATCGTTTAAAAAGTTCAAAGAATTCAGAAGTGAAGTAGAGAAATAAACTGGCAAAAGTATTAAAGTTCTTCGATCGGATCGACGTGGTGAATACTTGAGCAGTGAGTTTCTTAATTGTCTCAAAGAAAATGGTATAATCTCACAATTGACTCCATCAGGAACACCACAGTTGAATGGTGTATCTGAAAGGAGAAATCGAACACTGTTGGACATAGTTCGTTCCATGATGAGTTTTACTGATCTTCCGGTGTCATTATGGGGGATATGCCCTAGAAGCGGCTGCATATATACTAAATAAGGTCCCCTCAAAATTTGTTCCTAAAACCCCATATGAGATGTGGACAGGGAGGAAACCTAGTCTTAAGCATGTTAAGATTTTGGGATGTCCAGCTTATGTGAAAAGGTTTCAGAATGATAAGCTTAGGACAAGATCTGATAAGTGCACGTTTGTGGGATATCCTAAAGAAAGTTTAGGATACTATTTCTACAATCCTATTGAGCAAAATGTGTTTGTTGCCAAACACACTGCCTTCTTGGAAAATGAGTTTATCCTTGAAGGGGCCAGTGGAAGGAAAATAGATTTTGAAGAAATTCAAGAACCACAAACCACTACAGGTCAAATGGATGAACATGTCCAAGTAGAGACACCTTCTGTACAACACCCTATTCGTAAATTTGGAAGGGTACCGAAGATACCTGATAGGTATGGTTTCGTCATAGAGGATAACGATGAGGTACGCATCATGAATGATGATGATCCATTGAATAACGAACATGCAATGAGTAGTAAAGACTCAGAGAAATGGCTAGAAGCCATGAAATCCAAGATGGACTCTATGTATGAAAACCAAGTATGGACTTTGGTTTCATCATTTGAGGGCATTAAGCCTATTGGGTGCAAATGGGTCTCTAAAAGAAAGACTGGAGCGGACGACAAGGTAGAGACCTATAAGGCCCGACTGGTTGCAAAAGGTTTCAAACAAAGGCAAGGAGTTGACTATGATGAAACCTTCTTACCAATAGCAATGCTTAAGTCCATTCAGATTTTACTTACGATTGTAACTTATTATGACTACGAGATCTGGAAAATGGACGTGAAAATGACCTTCCTCAATAGGAAACTTGAGGAGGATGTGTATATGACACAACTAGATGGATTTATTTTAATGGTTGAAACAAATCAAGTCTGTAAACTGCAACGATCCATATATGGATTGAAGGAAGCTTCTAGTAGGTAGAACATCTGTTTTGATGAGACAATCAAAGAGTTTGATTTTATCAAAAATGAGGATGAACCATGTGTGTACAAGAAGGTTAGTGAGAACGTTGTTTCATTCATTGTACTATATGTCGATGATATATTACTAATAGAGAATGATATTCCTATGCTATAAGCGATTAAAATCTAGTTATCTAAACACTTCTCCATGAAGGAATTGGGAGAAGCCTCCTATATTTTGGGGATAAATATCTATAGAAATAGATCTAAAAGAATGCTTGGCTTGTCCCAAGGAACGTACATTGACTCGATGCTAAAGAAGTTTAGCATGGAAGATTCTAAGAGAGGTCTCATGCCGATGAACCATGGAATACATCTCTCTAAGAAACAGGCCCCAAAGACACCTAAGGAGAGAGATCGTATGAGTAAGATTCATTATGCTTCAGCAATAGGATCTATCATGTACGATATTATATGTACTAGCCCGGATGTCACTCATGCACTTAGTATAACAAGTAGATATCAATCGAATCCTGGAGAAGAGCAGTAGAAGGTAGTGAAAAATATCCTAAAGTAGTTAAGAAGAACTAAGGATGTATTTCTTATCTATGGTGGGTCTGAATTGAAACTAGAGAGCTATACAGACTCTAGCTTTCAAACAGACTTAAACGGAGGTGCAGTGAGTTGGAAGAGTTCCAAACATCAAACAGTTATTGATTCAGTGACAGAGACAGAGTACATAACTGCAAGTAAAGCTATAAAGGAGGTTGTTTGGATGAAGAAGTTCATAACTAAACTTGGCGTGCTTCCTAGCATTAGAGGAGCAGTATCTTTATACTGTAACAACACTGGAGCTGTTGCGTAGGCTAAGGAACCCATGTCTCATCAAAAATCCAAAACACGTGTTGCTGCAGTTTCATTTGATTAGAGAAATTATTGAAAGATGAGATGTCACCCTGGAACGTGTGGACTCTCAAGATAACATTGCAGATCCATTTACTAAAGCGGTAACACAACAGCAATTTGATCATCACTTAGAGAAGATGGGTATGAGATACCATGGTGATTGGCTTTAGTGCAAGTGGGAGATTGAAAGTAGTATTCATATAAGCCAATCATATATGATGATAAGCAGCATATACTTTGTAAACAATCTTATTCATTTATTAATAAAAGTATTCATTTATTAAAGGCATTTAATTATCTACATAGTGTTGTTTTAATAATGTGTGATAAACACATAGTTTTAAGCAATGCTTTTAGAATCATGATGAGATCATGCTAATGAGATCTAAATCCTTAGATAGCTTAAAAAATAAAATGTTCCCATTCGATGGATTACTAAAAAAGGGATTCGTGAATCCGGATAGATTGGTACATACGTTCCTTGCTCATTGGATGAAAATAATTGATCTTATGGTCATTTGTGTGGAGACACTAAAGTAAGTATGTAGGTGCTTATTGGAGAATAAGTTCACTAAACGTGGCTTGCTAAGGAATACCTAATGGAGTTATACTTGCCTATCAATAGGAATTCCTGAAGTGATAGTAGTACAAGTGATCCTTAGACTTGAGATCATTATAGTATCTTTTGTATGATAAGTTATACTTTGACATGTCCCTTAAAACCCTTAGTGTGAGATCCCAAATTTTATGAAATGAAAGTATTCAATTTTCTTATAATTATTATTTTATTTAGTAAATGGTTAAATTGATAAAAGGTTAAAGTTAAGGGTGATATGTGAAAATTTTTCAAAGTAAGAAAGTTGTCATAAAATAATCGGTGATAAAGGTACAGTAATACGCGTGGTTGCATAGTAACACACAATATTAATTATTGATGCTTACGTGAGAAGTCACTCAGTTATACTCAATTATTGCTACAGTAATTTTTGTATAGTATCTCATATTATTGATTCAACTATTGTCATAGTATCATCTGCATAATATTTTATATTATTAAATCAATAATTGAGACGACAAAGTTATTCATATTATTATTTGCATTATTGACGATGTCTAGAAAGTTCTGTCGAGAAAAGGGGTTTGGTCACCTAATTACACGCCAATAGGGAGAAATCTTTATCGAAAAGCCCCCTCTTTTCTGGGAATGATCTGGTTGTTAAATATTGTGAGTTATAATATTAATGATGAATAAGTTCTTGTTAATTAAAGATGAAATTGATATTTTCATTGTGTTGGGATTATTAGTGTTAGTGGAAATCGATATTTATTTCGATAATAATAGATTTCTGGAGGTTATATTGACCAATCGGAAAATTAATCGGATAAATAAGAAATTAATTGCTATTAATTCACATGCTTATAACTATTTGTTCACATGTGTGTACTATTGATTCACATGCATGTACTATTAGGGGAGGTGATGCAAGATTGATAATAATTGCATGACTAAATTAAAAATGGAGGTATAGATGAATGTACTATACTGTAATTATTTCTTTCACATGTATAGAACTATTGATTCACATGATTGTACTATTGAGTCACATGATGTACTATTAGGGGAGGTGATTTAAGTTTGATAATACTTGCAGGACTAAATTAAAAATGGAAGAAAATATGAATGTATTATACTGTAATATTTCGAGTCCCAAAACGTGCAATTATCGAAACTATATTTTCCTATAAATAGTAGCTCATTCTTCTTTCATTTTCACCAATTCACTAAGACTCACAAGAGCAATTATAGAGAGAGAAGCTATAGAGAGGAAGAAGAAGAGTATTCTGCTACTTCACTATTGCAGTATCCAGCCTTCTACTGAGGTAAAGGGTATTATTTATTTCATATTCTGAAGAGATATTATTTTCGTATTCGTATGAATATTATTTTCGTTCAATATTCGTAAGGAATATTATTTTCATTCAATATCCGTAAGGGATATTATCTTCGTTTAATATTCGTGAGGAATATTATTTTAATTCAATATTTGTAAGGGGTATTATTTCTTTCGTATTCGTAAATGATATTATTTTTGTACAATATTCATATGAAATAATATTTTCTTCCATAGTCTGTAGTATGTAAGTAATATTATTTCGTTTCGTATCCCTAATTCTACACTCATTTTGTTGAAGTATTGCATCTATACTCGGTGAAATTAGTATAATATCCTTGAAATTTGCGCTTCATTTAGTATCATTTCACAAGGATATTTTTTTGAATATTTTTGTTAAATTTTAAGCTTCTCATGCCGGAGTACTATTCATGGGTACTATTCATTTATACGGCACTATTCATACGTACGGTACTATTCACAGAGTACTATTTATGGGCAATATTCATAAATACGATACTATTCACGAAGTACTATTCATGGGGTACTATTCACAAAGTACTTTTTATAAAGTACTATTCACGAAGTACTATTCACAAAGTATTATTCCCGAAGTACTATTCACTCGGGTACTATTCACCCGAGGTACTATTCATGAAAAAAAAATTAATTTCTTTTCGGTCCAAATCATTTTTGATAAAATATTATTTTTGAATTTTACTCCACAAAGCAGTATCGTGTTGACAATTTAGATATTTTTAAAACTCTGGATAAATTTAAAGTCTTTAATATTTATCCTTGATTTTGTTTGATTAATGCTTATATTATTTATCATCATCCTCATGCTTATATTATGATGAAAGTCATCTTTGACTTACGTGCATAGATAAACTGTTGGTTATTGATTTTACAGTTGTATGTCTTTGGCCCGTAGTGCAAAGAAGAACTGTTGATTGATATCTTTGGTCGTAGTGCAAAGATGAACGGTTGATTGATAGCTTTGGCCCGTAGTGCAAAGATGGACAGGTGTATGACATGATCATGACCACTGGTGATACTAACGAATATCCTTGGCCGTAGTGCATGGATAATTCGATGATGTGATTGGCAGGATCATGACCATTAGTTAACAGTTGAATGTCTTTGGCCATAGTGCACTGACATGCAATTGATTGGTATGATCATGACCATTGGTTTTATAGTTGAATATCTTTGACCCATAGTATAAAGATAGACAACTGATTGGTATGATTATTGTTATTACATTTGAATATCTTTAGCCTTTAGGTTAAGGATATTGAGTAAACGTTCTATTAAGCCTTTGTGGTAAGGAGAAACTGTTGATTCACATTATTATAAACATAAATTGTGAATTTAACAAAAATCTTTTGTGGTTCAGGTGAAGACAGGTAATGAAAGTTCTCTTTGTCTTGGATATAATAAAGAACTGTTAATGGGTATTACAGGGATAAAATTAATGATAAACTTTTGAAATCATAGAAGTTAGTAGGTATCATGCTCTACTTGACTCTTCTAATGGATTGCTTGTTCCGCTGCAGTTGTTGATCTAAAACTTGTTGTCTATTGTATTCTATCAGTTGTTATACTGTTGAAGGCTAACGATAATTTATTCTGCATTATCTTAGTCATAATATTTCTTACTGGGCTAGTTGAGCTCACCCTTTTCTTTCACTGTTCTCTTCAGAAAATGAGAATATAGCTGGGACTAGTCGGGGAATGGAGTAACAGCCCATATGGTTACTTTAGTAGTCTTCACTATTCCGTAAAATAGTGTGATAACAATTGTAATGAGGACTTTATTTGAGTTTGGATATTGTATAGGAGATAATATTTGTGTTAAAAACTCTCAGATACGCTTTTGTCGTATTGTATAAAAGAAGTTTGTATTTAAGTTATGTACCATGTATCTGGCGACTCAGAATAGGTGATGTATACCTATTTTGGGGGCGTCACACTTAGGGTACATCAAAGGGTATGCTTGAGTGTAATAAGTTATATATAGAGATAATGAATGATCAATAAATAATCTACTGCTTCTAGTAAAAGAAGAGAAATGTCCTATGTGATTCGATAAATGACAACCCAGGAATCCTTGGCCAAGGTGGAATAAAATTATAAAGGAGTTTCTAATTTGCATTTTATTCAGAGTTGTGCATTTGAGAATCGGAATACATATAATTAAATAAAATAAGACTTGACAGTAATTTTATGTCTTATATTTAATTGGGACATTGTATGGTGAAATGATTGAATTTTAAGATAACTATTTAATCAAAGGTTCTTTTATGATTAATGTTGAAATCTATATTATCTGAAAAGTCGTTGATCGCTAAGGAGACTTATCCTTATTGTAGAATAAATATTATTTATTTAAATAAATTAATAGTTTAATTTATTTATTTAAATAAGATTAGAATTGTTCTAATTGATTTATTCACAACCGGTTTAATATGGAGAACCTAAAGGGTCACACCATAAAAGGAAGAATACTTATTTAAGAAGTAAATGACATAATCGTAATAATAAATTAAGTATATTTAATTTAATCTATGGTGATAGAATAAATTAAATAGTTTAATATTTATTATTTAATATTTTAGAAATATTAAATATTATTATTAAATTAATTCCTAAAGGGGTTTGAGAATTAATTAATATAAGTTCTCTCAATTATTCCTAATAAGATTAGGAAGCCTAATTAATTAAATAAAAACCTTATTCCTAAATAGTTTAGGAGAGTTCCTTACATCTATAAATAAGAAAAGTCTTTTTGTATAGAGAAGGTGAAAAAAACACACTTGATTCCAAGAGTTGGGAGAGTACACCTTTTTTATTTGAGATAGGAAAATCTAGGGTTTAACCAATCACCCTTCTTCTTGAATTTTCGTTCTTCCTTGGTGGATCACCTCTAGAAGCCAAACGCTTGGGTGGCTAACATTAATCAAAAGAAGGAATCAATCTCGCATAATCAAGTAGAGCACGAAGGACTATGAGTTGAACTTGTACCTGAAGAAGCTTGAATCGATCTTCAAGGGTATGAATTTGATTCTTCTTCTCTTTCGTTTAATTAATAATTGCGCATAAAGGATGATCTGGATATATGTTTTGTAAAATTTTAAAATCTATTTTGACCATGCTTTCGCTACTTTAATTGTGTATATGAATATTACAAATCTAACAATGATGAGTCTGAGGAAATTAAGATGGAGAACGAAGAAGAGGAAGACCCTGATGAGATACCAGTTTCCTCATTAGGAGCTGAGATGCTTGATGTTGTGTATGATTGTAACATTGAGTTGCAGGATAGAGTTGAGGAGTTGGAGGGGCAGATCGTAGAGGGTCAGGTAGCCTTAGAACAAAAAGATGCCACGATTCAATATCTTACCACACGATTCTTATTTTAATAATATTCGAAATCCGAGTTGTGATATCCCGAATATTAGCAATATTTCTTTTCAGAGAAATATTAAATGATTAAATAAAGGTTAGAGATTTAACCTAAATTTTAACAAGGGAAATGTGGGGAAAATGGATTTTTTTTTGTTTTTATCTGTGCTATAAAGAGCCTATAGGGTATATGATAAATGTGAAAGGAGAATTTTATGATAAAAGCCTCTAACTAAGAATGATATGAGACATTATAAATATTACTTATTCAAAATGAAAAGAAAGTAATATGTAGAATTAACCCATTTTTATGGAAGGTGGTGTATTGTCACGGAAAAATCTTATGAGATATTTTATTCGAGTTTAATGAAAATTTAGGGTATGAATTCTTTTTATTACTCCATTTTAATTATTGAGGAATGAGGTAAAAAGGAATATACATTATTCTAATTCTACAATTAGATTAAGAATGAAAAGGAAAACCAACATGGTTGAAATTGAGGAATGTCCTGGCATGAAGCTATTTCTGCAATGAAATGATTAAATTAGATTTAAGGAATTTCATTTATTATTTATTGAGGTATTTAATTAGTTAATTTATTTGAATTTCATGTGACATCAATTTAAATGATGTGTATAAAGAGTATAAATCAGAGCCGGCCCTAGGCAATGGCTAACAGGGCAAACCGCCCAGGGCCCACAATTGAAGGGGCCCAAATTTTTTTATAAGCTTATGTATTTATGTGTATAAAAAAAATAAAATAATAAAAAGATTAGCGATATTATGCATTGAAAATGATATATTAGAAAACATTAAATATGATAGTATAATTGATAATTTTGCATCTAAAAGTGCAACAAGAAGACATTTTAAATGATATTTTGTGGTTTAGATTTTATTGGACAAAACTAAAGAAATACCCACTGTAGTTGGTAGGTTTTACTGATTACACCATTAAACTTTTAATTTTTCAAATTACACCACTAAACTAATTATTATTTTGAAATTAGGTCATTCCGTTAAAAGAATTAAACGAACGTTAATTTTTTATCTACAAAACTAATGAATTACCCACTGTAGTTAGCACATTTTATTGATTACGTCATTGAACTTTTAATTTTTTAAATTACCCCATCAAATTAATTAAAAATAATTATTTTAAATATTTTTAAAAATAATTAATATTTTAAGTAAAAAATATTAGAAACTTTTTTTTCTTCATAAAATTAGTAGAGTTTCATAAAATATAGATTCAAAAATATTAAAGTGATTTTAAATTAAATTAATGTCTACTTAATTTTTTAACAGAATGACCCATTCTTAATATTAGAAATTTAAAAAAAATATAAAATAGAAATTAAAATAAAAAAACAGTAAAAGATAAATAAAAAACTGATTCAATTTTTTTAAAAAGAAATTAATAATTTTTATAAATAAATATTATTTTCAAGAAAAAATTTGGAAAATTCTTCATATTTTAAAAAATTGAGTAAAATTTTATAAAATATAGATTCAAAAAAATAAACTTTATTTTCAAAAGAAAAAAAAGATTATTTTTTAAAATCAGTAAGGTTTCATAAAACTTTAATTTTTTTTAAATTTATATTTTATGAAACTGTACTCATTTTATGGAAAAAATTTAAGTTTCTAATTTTTTTACTGAAAATAATTATTATTTTTAAAAATATTTAAAATAATTATTTTTTAATTAGTTTAATGGGGTAATCTGAAAATTTAAAACTTCAACGGTGTAATTAGTAAAACGTTCAGACTACAGTGGGTAATTCAGTAGTTTTCTAACGTCTGTTTATTTTTTTTTAATGGAATAACTCAATTTCAAAATAATAATTAGTTTAGTGGGGTAATTCAAAAAATTAAAAGTTTAATTGTGTAATCAGTAAAACTTGTCAATTACAGTGGGTATTTCATTAGTTTTACCGATTTCATTGATATTTTTATTTTGTAGGTACATGTGATGATTCTTTACTTCGATGACATTTTAAAGTGTTCTTCCTTATCTTTTGTAAATTCTTATAATTTTAATAAAATTAATTAGTTGATATTTTTTTTAATTTTTTATTTAATTTGTATAAAGGGGCACACGAAAAAATTTACCCTGGACCTTAGAAAACTCAGGACCGGCTCTGCCTTGCAGTACTGTACTGTAGACGTACATCCTCTACACTTGTAAACATAGTATAAGAAAATTTGTTGTGAATATTACCTTCTAATGAAAGAGTTAATCAGGTAAGCCAAGATTCTCTATCAAAAGCATAGTATAAGAACAAGCTTAGTCTCATCATGTTGAATGCACACACATCTTTAAAAACTTCAATGTTAAACAAAAATTCAAATCAGAAAATAGTACAGAAACACAACACGAGATTATTGGCTGGGATGATATCCATATCTTCTAAAATGAAAAGAGAAAACAGACAATACGCATCTATGATATTAAAGAACTTACATTTAACAAGCTGAAATTTGACCTAAACTGTTGTTCAGTTACATCTCGATAGAGCCCATTTCTGGGAACAGAAGAAGTTATCCAATTATATCTCAAGTCATACTGTTATTTTAAATGTGTTTGTAACAAGATCTTACAGCTTATACTCTTTACGAAACATCATTTTTCCCACACAGTACAAAATGGCATTCATAGGAAGAGAAATGAACATGATAAAATTTACTAGGGCGCTTCACCTTTGTCAGGATTATTTTTAGCCAGAACAGTTCCAACTGCCACCCCAAGTGACCTCCCAAAGACTACTATTCTAGATATGTCAATGTCTGTCCTCTGAATCAGATGATCCAATGCAGCCTAGCTAACAGGAAGAAAACATGCCATTTGGGATTTAATAGGATTTATTTCACAATCAGAGGGTTAAAAAGTATAACAAATAAAAAAAGATTTAGATTAATAACCTGAGCATCTTTTGTGATTCCTTGTTGAGAAGGGAAACCATCACTAGCACCATAGCTGCCCATCATAAACAACCATCACTTTTTAGGTTAAACGAGCATAGCATATGCTACATTAATATTTAATAATGTTCCACAAGCGATTAATTAGACAACGACATATTAAACTCAATTGATTAATTAGAAAGCGCTATACTCAGGACTCCGTTGTTCACCTGTTAATACGCCATACAAATGAAACGACATAGGTATCTAATCAAAAATTGCCTAATTCAATAATATTAGTAGAAATAAAAATAGGATGCAACCAATTAGGGAAGAAGCACAAGAAAGAAAATCACGAGGAACCAACATTTCAACACAACTTTTCAGAAAATAAAGATTATGGTTCATAAAGAAATGATAAAAGAGAGAAAATCAGTGAAAAGATTTTTGTTGATGGACTTACTTGAACTGCAACAGATCTTTGAAGCATTCGTTGTAGGCTTTGGAGACGGGGAAGTTGATCACCATCAGAACTGCGAGGTTCCTCAAGCTCATTTCTTAGTGTAGTCGTGTGGGTTTCAATCATTCCAATTGCGTTCTCTACTGGGGAGAAATCGAGAGATTCTGACTTGGTAACCACGAGCCTATTCATAAGGGCAGGAAATGTGCCCTCAGTTTGAATAACTGTCTGTCGCATCTACTAGTCTTCCAATCCACCTTGGGTCTTTATATGTTTGAAAGCTAAATTGTTCGAAACACCAAGGTCGCCGAAAATATGACAGAAAAAGAATAATAATAGTTCTTGAATCGATACATATGTACATCCAAGGAAACAAAAGATTAACATGTTTGAATATAATACCTTTTGGAAATGGAGCAAATGATTTCTTGCAGCTTTTGCTTACAATATCTGCATCATCCGAGAGAACAAGATGCCCTTCAGAATCAGTTCCCCATAAGAAAGGCACACTCCCATCAGCGTCCTATATTAAAAAAAAATAAGTCACTTACAAACTTCTTAAGACAATAGTGAAGAGTAAAGAAAAAATGTCATTGGGAATAAAGGGAGTAACCGATATAAATATAACACTAAGGGATGAGATAATGACTCAAATCATCTACAAAATTTAGCCCAAAGTTACCTGCCAATAAATCAAAGCCCACGACCCCTTTATTGTTGAAAGGAGTTCAGGAACAGAATTCAGACCTTCTCCACTACAAGAGAACTCTTTTGTATGCTCATGAGAAGTGCAAGGACAACACTTTCCTAGATACTGCATTATAATTTCTGCATCATTGCTATCACTACTAACATGAACTCCGCCAAATATTTCACCTATAAAATGAAGTAATGAAATTTTCATAGAATTGATTGTATAAAAATATAAATTAAAAAAGAAATAAGAAAAAGAAGGAGAAATTTCCACCGTAAGCACCAACTCAACTACCAAATAGACACAAGAAATCACTCGCAAAGAGTCGTGCACTCGGGAACACAATGAATTCCTGGGGAAACTTCAGTGCCATAATTATATCGATGTACAAGTATATAAGCACATACATAACTGGATAGAATAAGACATCAATGGCTACGTGAAGCAAGTAAATCGGTTTATAATGTCAGAAAAATCTCTGGAATGAAAACTGCATTATACCTCTCGAGAGTTCACAATATCCATATTTCCAAGAAAATGGTTCAAGAATCCTTGCACTCGGGAACACATGACAAATTCCTGGGGAAACTTCAGTGCCATAATTATATCGATGTACAAGTATATAAGCGCATACATAACTAGATAGAATAAGACATCAATGGCTACGTGAAGCAAGTAAATTGGTTTATAATTTCAGAAAAATCTCTGGAATGAAAACTGCATTATACCTTTCGAGAGTTCACAATATCCATATTTCCAAGAAAATGATTCAAGAATCCTTGCATTGCTACGTTTGGTCGGTTTGACATTGAATGATGCCTTCCAAGTGCTGGTCGAATAATTGGCAGAGCAGCACTAGAGGGTACATCTCTGAACAAAAAAACACATGTAAGAACTATATCAATTATGGTAAAAAAAGTATTTCCCATCAAGCTTGAGAAGTGATACTTAATCAGCTCTCACCTGTTTCTAACACTTTCCTCATTATTTATAGGAACAATCTCATCATCAGGTTCGTCCTCATCTTGCACAACTGTTGTGTTCTCTCCAATTCCTAAGTTTTGAAGCCATTCTTTAACCTTTAAAGACAACGTACTAATTAGATATACAGTAAAACCTTTCATAACAATGTAATGATGGATCTGAAGTAAAAATTGTAATGGCACAAGCTAAGAGGGCCACGATTCATCAAAGGGTAACATATATACAAAGTAAACTGCAAGGGACTTAGAGCACCTGCTCTTGCTTCTCATTAATCTCCTCAATAAATGCACGTCTCTTCAATGTGAAGTGTAAATAAAATACTTGTGAAGCTTTCTTCTTTAACAGCCACTTGAATTGTAAAGCAATTTAAAAAACAAATGACGCTAGACTTAAATTGTTGTTAAAAACATTAAGATAATATATCTAAACTGTAGCCTTAAAGCACCATTTAGTTAACGACTATGTAACATACCCAGAGATTATTGCAAGAGTTCTATCCTAGAACCACCTAAGCACAGACTTTTATACTAAGAAATATTGCTCAGCAATAAGTATGTCAATTTCCAAAATATCAACCAGCAGCTTATTCTCGGTTTCAGCCAGGACAATACTCTGAATTTCTGAATGATAAGGGCATCGATTAACTAAGGCAGAACTCATAACCTTCAGATTTTCATGTTAGTCACAATGACATTAGCACATATTTATGACTGAATCCACAAAAAACTTTTTACAAAAATACACCCTTTCTACTTAATATATCAAACTAAAAATATATATTCAACTTGAAATGGCCAATAACCTATTCATTTGTTTACCTGCGTTTGTTCATGGATCAGGAGACTTTCTTTTCCTCGATTGATCAAGGAATCTCCCATTGATACGTACAGAGAAAGAAAAAAACTAGAAGGTTAAGATCCCCTAGAAATACTAGTTCCTGGATTTCACTCTCTCTACTGGCCCTTGAAACCTTGACAATAGATCTAGGAATGGACATCTGAGGTCAACCAAATTCATACAACATATGATTTTGAAGGACATGCAATGTGTCATTAGACTGTTATGTTGTGCACAATATAGGGTACTTAAACTGATCCCCTAAAGTACAAGTCTAGGATCTAAGTCCAGATGGTAGTTAAGTTAGTTGTGTTTGTTAGCTAGTCATTGTAATAATGTGGGACATGAATGAATATTTTGATTTCCAACCTCTCTTTTTCTTTCTCTTCTCCCTCTTTCTTTGAAATAGTTTAGCTGCAGACTTTAATGTAGCTACAGCTTGTATCCATTTCCAAAAATTTGTTACATTTTATCAAATAGAAGTGATGAAAATGGAACAAAAATTGTTGATTTATCATTCGGTGGTGGAGATTTCAATTCAACTGGGGTTATAAACGAGCTAAGTTGATTCAAATTTTATCTTGATGAGTTTAGCCTCACAAAAGAGTTTTACGACCCAAGTTGAGTTTTTAAACGAGTCTACATGTCGTGTTTGAGTTCGACTTGATAAATAAATGATCGTCTAAAATTAAAAGTATTCATTTTCGTTTGGGATTTGAAAAAATCTCAAATTAACTTCAAAAAGTTAACATTAATCCTATAATTTGAAATAGATGAGTATCATCAATCTTTATCTATATAAATATATAATTAGAAAAAACTTGATTTTTTGGTGTTCGTCCTATGGTTTAGTTTCTCCTAGAATTTAACTAGAACCAAGCCCTATTTATGATATTGAAAAACTTAAAAGTAACTTATTATTCTACAATAATTTTATTTCTTGTAGGAGTCCTTTAGTTAATTAGTATTTTAAATCATGTCCAGGATTTCACCTTTTAAGTTTTCACTCAGCTTTGTACTCTAAGTAATTATATATTAAGAATATAGAAATAAAAATATATAAAAAAATAGGAGGCATTGGAGGTGAGGTATATCTCACATTCTTGTATGAGGTGTTCCATATAATAACAATATTTTGAAAAATTATAAAATACCCTTTTATACATAACATGGGAGCAAGGGTATTCAATTACACAAATAGACGTCGTGTTTTGTATGATAGCTCATGGTGTTCCTCATCATTATTTTTGTCTAAAAATATTATAATTAATATTAACTTATTATTTTGTAACAATTTTATTCTTTATAAGAGTCACTTAGTTACTTAGTCATATAAAAAATTATAAGAGTCACTTAGTTACTGAGATATATTGATATTATATCTATTCATGAAAATCTCATTTAATGTTCTCCAAACTATTTTGTTATGGTGCAGACTCTTATATAAATGATGTGAACGAACAACCCTTTTATAGGGGCATTTAATACCGGACATATGATTTCGAATTACATGCATTGTGTCATTATACTATTATGTTGTGCACAATATAGGGTACTTAGGCTGATCCCCTAAAATACAAGTCTAGGATATAGCTCAGTTTTCATAACTATTTGTATCCATGGATCGCAGTTTTAGTACTGTCAATTCTAGTACAAAGTTCACCGGTTATTTGACCTTACTATATGATAAAACCTGATTTTCTAAATTCAAAAAATTGTTTTTCTCAAAATCTTGTTAATTAATTCCTTTATTATAAATATTCTTATTCCATTATATGTTCAACTGTTTATTTCCTTCCTGAGCAAGTTTTTGCTCACCCTTCCGTTGAATATAATATTTTCAGTTAAAACTGAGAACGCGAGGTACGTCCGGGAAAGATAAAGGAAAAAGAAAAATTATAGAATAATTTGTTATTAAGCGTTTGTGCTTAAATGAACTTAAGTAGTTGATGTAAAAAATACCTTTAGTATTATGTTTTGTAATATTATTTAGTATTTAAGTTATGTAAAGGTCTATGAAACATGAGATTTAAGTAAGATATTTATGTAATCTAAGACGGATTTAAGTTAGTATTTTGATGGAATGAATGGATATGTTGGTATCGTGAGCACCAAACCCTAGATAAAGGTAATCCGAATTTGGGGGTGTCACAGCCAAAAGATACTGTGACCAACAATGTGGATCTGGATGATCTGAGAGAAGAAGAGGCAATCCGTGAACTTGAAAGAGAAGAAAATGAGTTGGAAGCACTAATGGCTTTAAATGAATTCAGAAGGTCAAGAAGAGAGATTAGGGAGCCTACCTGGATGGTCAACTATGTCAAGGGTAGAAAGGGGAAATCTAAGTCCAGATGGTAGTTAAGTTGGTTATGTTTGTTAGCTAGTCAATCAAATGGTCAGTAATGATTAGGGTAAAAGACAGATGAATGGTGTAGATTGAATGCTTGCTTTCTGTGTCTAGCTACCTTGATAAAGAGCCATCCATTGTAATAATGTGGGACATGAATGAATATTTTGATTTCCAACCTCTCTTTTTCTTTCTCTTCTCCCTCTTTCTTTGAAATAGTTTAGGTGCAGACTTTAAAGTAGCTACAGCTTGTATCCATTTCTAAAATTTTGTTACATTTTATCAAATAGAAGTGATGAAAATGGAACAAAAATTGTTGATTTATCATTCGGTGGTGGAGATTTCAATTCAACTGGGGTTATAAACGAGCTAAGTTGATTCAAATTTTATCTTGATGAGTTTAGCCTCACAAAAGAGTTTTACGACCAAGTTGAGTTTTTAAACGAGTCTGCATGTCGTGTTTGAGTTCGACTTGATAAATAAATGATCGTCTAAAATTAAAAGTATTCATTTTCGTTTGGGATTTGAAAAAATCTCAAATTAACTTCAAAAAGTTAACATTAATCCTATAATTTGAAACAGATGAGTATCATCAATCTTTATCTATATAAATATATAATTAGACAAAACTTGATTTTTTGGTGTTCGTCCTATGGTTTAGTTTCTCCTAGAATTTAACTAGAACCAAGCCCTATTTATGATATTGAAAAACTTAAAAGTAACTTATTATTCTACAATAATTTTATTTCTTGTAGGAGTCCTTTAGTTATTTAGTATTTTAAATCATGTCCAGGATTTCACCTTTTAAGTTTTCACTCAACTTTGTACTCTTAAGTAATTATATATTAAGAATATAGAAATAAAAATATATAAAAAAATAGGAGGCATTGGAGGTGAGGTATATCTCACATTCTTGTATGAGGTGTTCCATATAATAACAATATTTTGAAAAATTATAAAATACTCTTTTATACATATATAACATGCATGGGAGCGAGGTTATTCAATTACACAAATAGACGTCGTGTTTTGTATGATAGCTCATGCAATTAAATGGTGTTCCTCATCATTATTTTTGTCTAAAAATATTATAATTAATATTAACTTATTATTTTGTAACAATTTTATTCTTTATAAGAGTTACTTAGTTACTTAGTCATATAAAAAATTATAAGAGTCACTTAGTTACTGAGATATATTGATATTATTTCTATTCATGAAAATCTCATTTAATGTTCTCCAAACTATTTTGTTATGGTGCAGACTCTTATATAAATGATGTGAACGAACAACCCTTTTATAGGGGCATTTGATACCGGACATATGATTTCGAATTACATGCATTGTGTCATTATACTATTATGTTGTGCACAATATAGGGTACTTAGGCTGATCCCCTAAAATACATGTCTAGGATATAGCTCAGTTTTCATAACTATTTGTATCCATGGATCACAGTTTTAGTACTGTCAATTCTAGTACAAAGTTCACTGGTTATTTGACCTTACAATATGATAAAACCTGATTTTCTAAATTCAAAGAATTGTTTTTCTCAAAATCTTGTTAATTAATTCCTTTATTATAAATATTCTTATTCCATTATATGTTCAACTGTTTATTTCCTTCCTGAGCAAGTTTTTGCTCACCCTTCCGTTGAATATAATATTTTCAGTTAAAACTGAGAACGCGAGGTACGTCCGGGAAAGATAAAGGAAAAGGAAAAATTATAGAATAATTTGTTATTAAGCGTTTGTGCTTAAATGAACTTAAGTAGTTGATGTAAAAAATACCTTTAGTATTATGTTTTGTAATATTATTTGGTATTTAAGTTATGTAAAGGTCTATGAAACATGAGATTTAAGTAAGATATTTATGTAATCTAAGACGGATTTAAGTTAGTATTTTGATGGAATGAATGGATATGTTGGTATCGTGAGCACCAAACCCTAGATAAAGGTAATCCGAATTTGGGGGTGTCACAGCCAAAAGATACTGTGACCAACAATGTGGATCTGGATGATCTGAGAGAAGAAGAGGCAATCCGTGAACTTGAAAGAGAAGAAAATGAGTTGGAAGCACTAATGGCTTTAAATGAATTCAGAAGGTCAAGAAGAGAGATTAGGGAGCCTACCTGGATGGTCAACTATGTCAAGGGTAGAAAGGGGAAATCTAAGTCCAGATGGTAGTTAAGTTGGTTATGTTTGTTAGCTAGTCAATCAAATGGTCAGTAATGATTAGGGTAAAAGACAGATGAATGGTGTAGATTGAATGCTTGCTTTCTGTGTCTAGCTACCTTGATAAAGAGCCATCCATTGTAATAATGTGGGACATGAATGAATATTTTGATTTCCAACCTCTCTTTTTCTTTCTCTTCTCCCTCTTTCTTTGAAATAGTTTAGGTGCAGACTTTAAAGTAGCTACAGCTTGTATCCATTTCTAAAATTTTGTTACATTTTATCAAATAGAAGTGATGAAAATGGAACAAAAATTGTTGATTTATCATTCGGTGGTGGAGATTTCAATTCAACTGGGGTTATAAACGAGCTAAGTTGATTCAAATTTTATCTTGATGAGTTTAGCCTCACAAAAGAGTTTTACGACCAAGTTGAGTTTTTAAACGAGTCTGCATGTCGTGTTTGAGTTCGACTTGATAAATAAATGATCGTCTAAAATTAAAAGTATTCATTTTCGTTTGGGATTTGAAAAAATCTCAAATTAACTTCAAAAAGTTAACATTAATCCTATAATTTGAAACAGATGAGTATCATCAATCTTTATCTATATAAATATATAATTAGACAAAACTTGATTTTTTGGTGTTCGTCCTATGGTTTAGTTTCTCCTAGAATTTAACTAGAACCAAGCCCTATTTATGATATTGAAAAACTTAAAAGTAACTTATTATTCTACAATAATTTTATTTCTTGTAGGAGTCCTTTAGTTATTTAGTATTTTAAATCATGTCCAGGATTTCACCTTTTAAGTTTTCACTCAACTTTGTACTCTTAAGTAATTATATATTAAGAATATAGAAATAAAAATATATAAAAAAATAGGAGGCATTGGAGGTGAGGTATATCTCACATTCTTGTATGAGGTGTTCCATATAATAACAATATTTTGAAAAATTATAAAATACTCTTTTATACATATATAACATGCATGGGAGCGAGGTTATTCAATTACACAAATAGACGTCGTGTTTTGTATGATAGCTCATGCAATTAAATGGTGTTCCTCATCATTATTTTTGTCTAAAAATATTATAATTAATATTAACTTATTATTTTGTAACAATTTTATTCTTTATAAGAGTTACTTAGTTACTTAGTCATATAAAAAATTATAAGAGTCACTTAGTTACTGAGATATATTGATATTATTTCTATTCATGAAAATCTCATTTAATGTTCTCCAAACTATTTTGTTATGGTGCAGACTCTTATATAAATGATGTGAACGAACAACCCTTTTATAGGGGCATTTGATACCGGACATATGATTTCGAATTACATGCATTGTGTCATTATACTATTATGTTGTGCACAATATAGGGTACTTAGGCTGATCCCCTAAAATACATGTCTAGGATATAGCTCAGTTTTCATAACTATTTGTATCCATGGATCACAGTTTTAGTACTGTCAATTCTAGTACAAAGTTCACTGGTTATTTGACCTTACAATATGATAAAACCTGATTTTCTAAATTCAAAGAATTGTTTTTCTCAAAATCTTGTTAATTAATTCCTTTATTATAAATATTCTTATTCCATTATATGTTCAACTGTTTATTTCCTTCCTGAGCAAGTTTTTGCTCACCCTTCCGTTGAATATAATATTTTCAGTTAAAACTGAGAACGCGAGGTACGTCCGGGAAAGATAAAGGAAAAGGAAAAATTATAGAATAATTTGTTATTAAGCGTTTGTGCTTAAATGAACTTAAGTAGTTGATGTAAAAAATACCTTTAGTATTATGTTTTGTAATATTATTTGGTATTTAAGTTATGTAAAGGTCTATGAAACATGAGATTTAAGTAAGATATTTATGTAATCTAAGACGGATTTAAGTTAGTATTTTGATGGAATGAATGGATATGTTGGTATCGTGAGCACCAAACCCTAGATAAAGGTAATCCGAATTTGGGGGTGTCACAGCCAAAAGATACTGTGACCAACAATGTGGATCTGGATGATCTGAGAGAAGAAGAGGCAATCCGTGAACTTGAAAGAGAAGAAAATGAGTTGGAAGCACTAATGGCTTTAAATGAATTCAGAAGGTCAAGAAGAGAGATTAGGGAGCCTACCTGGATGGTCAACTATGTCAAGGGTAGAAAGGGGAAATCTAAGTCCAGATGGTAGTTAAGTTGGTTATGTTTGTTAGCTAGTCAATCAAATGGTCAGTAATGATTAGGGTAAAAGACAGATGAATGGTGTAGATTGAATGCTTGCTTTCTGTGTCTAGCTACCTTGATAAAGAGCCATCCATTGTAATAATGTGGGACATGAATGAATATTTTGATTTCCAACCTCTCTTTTTCTTTCTCTTCTCCCTCTTTCTTTGAAATAGTTTAGGTGCAGACTTTAAAGTAGCTACAGCTTGTATCCATTTCTAAAATTTTGTTACATTTTATCAAATAGAAGTGATGAAAATGGAACAAAAATTGTTGATTTATCATTCGGTGGTGGAGATTTCAATTCAACTGGGGTTATAAACGAGCTAAGTTGATTCAAATTTTATCTTGATGAGTTTAGCCTCACAAAAGAGTTTTACGACCAAGTTGAGTTTTTAAACGAGTCTACATGTCGTGTTTGAGTTCGACTTGATAAATAAATGATCGTCTAAAATTAAAAGTATTCATTTTCGTTTGGGATTTGAAAAAATCTCAAATTAACTTCAAAAAGTTAACATTAATCCTATAATTTGAAACAGATGAGTATCATCAATCTTTATCTATATAAATATATAATTAGACAAAACTTGATTTTTTGGTGTTCGTCCTATGGTTTAGTTTCTCCTAGAATTTAACTAGAACCAAGCCCTATTTATGATATTGAAAAACTTAAAAGTAACTTATTATTCTACAATAATTTTATTTCTTGTAGGAGTCCTTTAGTTATTTAGTATTTTAAATCATGTCCAGGATTTCACCTTTTAAGTTTTCACTCAACTTTGTACTCTTAAGTAATTATATATTAAGAATATAGAAATAAAAATATATAAAAAAATAGGAGGCATTGGAGGTGAGGTATATCTCACATTCTTGTATGAGGTGTTCCGTATAATAACAATATTTTGAAAAATTATAAAATACTCTTTTATACATATATAACATGCATGGGAGCGAGGTTATTCAATTACACAAATAGACGTCGTGTTTTGTATGATAGCTCATGCAATTAAATGGTGTTCCTCATCATTATTTTTGTCTAAAAATATTATAATTAATATTAACTTATTATTTTGTAACAATTTTATTCTTTATAAGAGTTACTTAGTTACTTAGTCATATAAAAAATTATAAGAGTCACTTAGTTACTGAGATATATTGATATTATTTCTATTCATGAAAATCTCATTTAATGTTCTCCAAACTATTTTGTTATGGTGCAGACTCTTATATAAATGATGTGAACGAACAACCCTTTTATAGGGGCATTTGATACCGGACATATGATTTCGAATTACATGCATTGTGTCATTATACTATTATGGTGTGCACAATATAGGGTACTTAGGCAGATCCCCTAAAATACAAGTCTAGGATATAGCTCAGTTTTCATAACTATTTGTATCCATGGATCACAGTTTTAGTACTGTCAATTCTAGTACAAAGTTCACTGGTTATTTGACCTTACAATATGATAAAACCTGATTTTCTAAATTCAAAGAATTGTTTTTCTCAAAATCTTGTTAATTAATTCCTTTATTATAAATATTCTTATTCCATTATATGTTCAACTGTTTATTTCCTTCCTGAGCAAGTTTTTGCTAACCCTTCCGTTGAATATAATATTTTCAGTTAAAACTGAGAACGCGAGGTACGTCCGGGAAAGATAAAGGAAAAGGAAAAATTATAGAATAATTTGTTATTAAGCGTTTGTGCTTAAATGAACTTAAGTAGTTGATGTAAAAAATACCTTTAGTATTATGTTTTGTAATATTATTTGGTATTTAAGTTATGTAAAGGTCTATGAAACATGGGATTTAAGTAAGATATTTATGTAATCTAAGACGGATTTAAGTTAGTATTTTGATGGAATGAATGGATATGTTGGTATCGTGAGCACCAAACCCTAGATAAAGGTAATCCGAATTTGGGGGTGTCACAGCCAAAAGATACTGTGACCAACAATGTGGATCTGGATGATCTGAGAGAAGAAGAGGCAATCCGTGAACTTGAAAGAGAAGAAAATGAGTTGGAAGCACTAATGGCTTTAAATGAATTCAGAAGGTCAAGAAGAGAGATTAGGGAGCCTACCTGGATGGTCAACTATGTCAAGGGTAGAAAGGGGAAATCTAAGTCCAGATGGTAGTTAAGTTGGTTATGTTTGTTAGCTAGTCAATCAAACGGTCAGTAATGATTAGGGTAAAAGATAGATGAATGGTGTAGATTGAATGCTTGCTTTCTGTGTCTAGCTACCTTGATAAAGAGCCATCCATTGTAATAATGTGGGACATGAATGAATATTTTGATTTCCAACCTCTCTTTTTCTTTCTCTTCTCCCTCTTTCTTTGAAATAGTTTAGGTGCAGACTTTAAAGTAGCTACAGCTTGTATCCATTTCTAAAATTTTGTTACATTTTATCAAATAGAAGTGATGAAAATGGAACAAAAATTGTTGATTTATCATTCGGTGGTGGAGATTTCAATTCAACTGGGTTATAAACGAGCTAAGTTGATTCAAATTTTATCTTGATGAGTTTAGCCTCACAAAAGAGTTTTACGACCCAAGTTGAGTTTTTAAACGAGTCTGCATGTCGTGTTTGAGTTCGACTTGATAAATAAATGATCGTCTAAAATTAAAAGTATTCATTTTCGTTTGGGATTTGAAAAAATCTCAAATTAACTTCAAAAAGTTAACATTAATCCTATAATTTGAAACAGATGAGTATCATCAATCTTTATCTATATAAATATATAATTAGACAAAACTTGATTTTTTGGTGTTCGTCCTATGGTTTAGTTTCTCCTAGAATTTAACTAGAACCAAGCCCTATTTATGATATTGAAAAACTTAAAAGTAACTTATTATTCTACAATAATTTTATTTCTTGTAGGAGTCCTTTAGTTATTTAGTATTTTAAATCATGTCCAGGATTTCACCTTTTAAGTTTTCACTCAACTTTGTACTCCAAGTAATTATATATTAAGAATATAGAAATAAAAATATATAAAAAAATAGGAGGCATTGGAGGTGAGGTATATCTCACATTCTTGTATGAGGTGTTCCGTATAATAACAATATTTTGAAAAATTATAAAATACCCTTTTATACATAACATGGGAGCAAGTGTATTCAATTACACAAATAGACGTCGTGTTTTGTATGATAGCTCATGCAATTATATGGTGTTCCTCATCATTATTTTTGTCTAAAAATATTATGATTAATATTAACTTATTATTTTGTAACAATTTTATTCTTTATAAGAGTCACTTAGTTACTTGGTCATATAAAAAATTCTAACTTAAAAGTCATTAAAAATTTACTTTTAGGTGTCTCTCAACTTTGATCTCTAAATAACTATATATTAAAAATATTAGAAAAAAATATTGTGAGTAAATATAAGTAATATTAGTAAATATATTATATATATTAACGATTAAATTCCAGTTACCAATTATATTTCATATAAGAGATCTTTAGCTAATTAATCATATAAATCAATTCTAACTTGTACATGATTAGTGATTAAAATCTAACTAATTTTAAAACTAAAAATTATAATGGTAATTCCTTATTTTACAACAATTCTAACCCTAAATAACTATTATTAAAAATATATAAGAAAATATTATCACTAAATAGATTAGTATTAAATAAAATATATATCAGGATAAGTCAATGCATGATTAAACTTTAGTTTCTATTTTTTATATAATAATAGTAATTAACTTAGTATTTTATGAAAATTTTATTCCTTATAAGATTCCTTTAGCTCATTACTTATATAACTTTAAAAAAATTAAAAATGAATAGCAATACTATGCCAATTTGAGAAATTTTAATGAAAATTTTATAATCATTATATTTAAAAAATAAAAAAGAAATTAAAATTATGCTATTTGAAAAACAAATATGTGCTTCGCACGGGGCACTAAGTTTATAAGAAAGCCAATCGATGACAAAAAATTTAGTAAATAATCTTGTGTTTTATACATGAGAATAAATTATATACATGACTTGTAAAACTAGATTTATCTCTTAAATATGAGTCAAGGATATATATGGATATATCCATTTCGTGTCAAAAAGATCCGTCCTTTTTACTTTTACATCGAGTGTTTTAACGAGTCTAATTACCCATGTATTTGATTATGTATTGGGTTGGAACAACTTATTATAATTTGTCACCTACAAGAGTTGGTATCATTAAAAATGATAACACCTTAATTGAAAGTTTCTAAGCCACTACCACTAGTGCATGAGCCTATTAATTCCTTCTTTGTTACACCTCCAATAATAATACGTAGGGAATTCAGGAGAAAATCAAGAGATTTGAATTATATTGACACATTTTGTATTTATTAATTACCATGGTAAAAATGTTTAACTAACCATATTGAAATCCAAATTCCTTGATTTTCTCCTGAATTCTTTGTGTCATGTTGTTATTGGAGGGTGTAAAACTCTAATTTTACGGCTCATCTGTATATAATTTAATCTCTTAATTAATTTATACATATATTTTTAAACGTACAAAAAAGGGTACAATTGTGTTAGCTCAAATTAAAGTAACACGTGCAAAGTAGGATTCCTAAGCTCCAAGATATTGAATTTAATCCTCAAAAAAGTTTTACCTTTATTACATAATAAATATTTCCTTAATTTTTAAATCTGACGAATTAATTTTTAGTCGTAATTATATCATATCTGTTATCAATTACCATAAGGTATGTCTGACTACCATAATAGACATCTTAATTACCACTATATAAATAGCATCATAGATTAAAGGATTAATAGCTCCTCCCTCCAAACCCTAGACAATCTCTCACTTAAGAAAAGGATGGCCAAACTCTTGACTATTGCTTTCGCATCCCTCTTGGTGCTGCTCATGTTAAGCGCAGGTTATAGTCCTCATAGACTCCTAGTGCTCTAGTATTTCTTCTATCATATATAAAAATATTTTTTTGTTGTTGGTTTAGTTGTTAGTTAATAGCCATTATTGTTTACAGCTTCTTACATGAGTTTTTGAAGTTTTTCACCATATTTTGTTTGAAAATTTTGAAGCACTTTATATTTATACTACTCATTGGTTTGTACATGATCTTATATAATATATATATGTTTATATATAATGGAGTATTATTCATAACAAATATTTTACATGCATAGCTATTAGATCTTACATCGTAAAGTTTTGCATACATGATTTAGAACAACACGGAAACACAAGACCGTGTTGTTGTTGGTCATTATTCATCTGCAACAATGTTGTGTTAGGAGCAATTTATCAAAAATAATAAATTTTCTATTGCAATACGGTTGGAGAGTACACCTTCTAAATATGACCATATCTTGCTAATATGGTGCTCATATAAGCTCCCATAATTACTTATATGCAATAGATCTTTTTTCATATATAATACTTGTGATCTTTTCTTTCATATCCGAAACTATTATTGGCCTACCAAGTATATATTAACAGTGTAATAAAAATATAACATTGTTTACATAAAAGGGGTTCATAACTATAAAGAAATCAGTGTGTATTTCATTTATTTCCTTTGCTTATTTCATTTACAAAAATAAAATTATAGTATTGTTATAATAATTATTTGTTGGTAATTTAAAATTTTTATTTAAAAAAAAATTCTTCAGATTTTGAAGGGGTGATGGGTCAAGAAGATGGGGTGAAATGTTGTAAAAGTAATCATATTGGGAGTTGTGTTCCAGGAAGTGGGGACGATGACAAATGTAATCAATTATGTCTCCAAGCACTTTCCAGGGTGGCCAGTGCAAGATAGAGGGCATCAGACCGCCAAATCATTTTTGCCATTGTTTTTGTTGAGCGTCCAAATTATTCTCAAAAAAATGAGAGAGTTTAAGTTAATTTGGGAAAATTAAGAAATTTAAGTGCAATTCAAGCTTTCACCTTCTTCTGTTTCTTTGAATTCTCAAGTTTATTGCCTTATAGGAGTAATTTTGTAATGCCCCCAAAATTGAGACCAATTTAATCCAAAATATGGACTAAGTTAATCTCGACTTTGTGCGTTTGTGACTATATTGTTCTAGTTATCAATATTATAGTTGATAAAATTGTGGATAATTTAAAACTTTTCTTTCTGTCTTCTATTCATTCCCTGAATCGCAACCTTTACGATTTCCTAAATTTTAGAATCATATTTATTTTATGATTCATCTTATCAGAGTAGATGTATAAGAACTCAAGTCTTAATATTGAACCTCCTTGTTACATATATTCCCTTATATTTAAAACAATCACCACAATACGTTCTTGTTTCAAAATAAACATTCCTTATTCATTGAACATTTAAAACAGTATATAACTGCTATTTACACATATTCAAAATCATCAACATAATTCTATACAATATCTAATTAACTTAAGATAATCATATCCTTCAAATCCTTATCTTCCAGATAGCAGATAGTATTGCTCTGTATCATTAATCTGTAAAAAGTTTATTTTTGTAAGATTGAGCTCGACAACTCAGCAAATTTAACAGCTTTCATGCTTCACATAACACGTAATGTCATACTCAATTCATATCTCATGATTAGCATAATACTAAACAACATAATTCATATGTTCAGCATATCACATACCATCTCAAGATTGAGTTCCAAAACTCAATCAATTTTAGTCATAACTTGAGATTTAATTCAAAATACTTGTAAACACAAGACATGTTAACACAGAAATAGACTGAGAAACTTGCCTTTACTGCGAAACGTTACCGACTCTACTTGTGTTCGCGTACTTAAAGCAATATTACCTTGTATAACACCTTATTATTGTTTGCTTAGCTTTGATTGAATTCAATCTTCCCTTTGGCTATAGATTGCTTACATTTCCTTTTCCATTTAGCTGATGGTTTCTTGGTTTAATGAATTTGATGTATACTTGAAAACTTATAATTTGACCAAGAAAGAAATGAACAGGTGAGAAAGAGAGAGAAGAGCTTAGGAAGAAGAAATTGGCTTCGCTAAACTTGATAGTAATCTAAGTATTTAAATAAGAAGCTTAGCTAATGAGCTGTGAACGTGAAGAGAGAATTGAGAGTCTAAAACACAACCCATTCTTTCTAATAAGCTTCGTGGCAATAAATTGCATAATAAATGTACAGCTCATTCTTTTAAACGATGACTCATCACAAGCTCCTCATTCCCTTGCGTTATAATTATAACACAAATGTATTCCATGCATGTCGCGTTATGTACATATTTTAATGTACACATATTTTTAATAATATGTATTAAATAAATATAATTATTTTTAAAAAATTATTTCAATTACATAATGCAATTATATTTATTTCATAAAATTATTTATCCACATCGGATAATTATACATTTATAATATGCATAATTATTACACCATAAATTATGAATTTAAATTCATAATTACAATTCACACTTCTATTAAACTAATTAATATTTACTCTATTAATTATTTTAATTAACTTAAATAAATTATACAACTTCATTATGTATAATTACTTAATTTCCTTCCATAAAATTGCTTTAAACAATTTACTTAACATATTATATACAAAAAGTCAACGCATACAAGAATATGGGACATGAATATATATTAGACAGGAGTGTATTTAACTTTTATCTATTTATATTTTGACCCCCAATGGTGGTAAAAATATAAATAGGTGAAAGTTAAATACACCTCATGTTCAATATTCGGTGTCTCATATTCATGTCTACCTAGAAGAACTCTATTATATATGTAAATTTAATACATATAATCGTAGATTAATTTAACCTATTAATGTGACACCAGTTACATATTGGTCCCTCCATTCTTATTACATTATCTGCTATCCATAATCCACCCATAAATATAAACTTATATTATACACATTCCGTACATATCACATAGAAAATTATGTATATATTATACATAATACATTAAATATTAAAACATAATCTCCAAAAAAAATTCATCAAATATTAAGGAGACTACACATTAAATAAAAATAATTTATTTAATGTTCAAAATTTATTATATTAAAATAATTTATCTTCAGAAATTATTTTAATATGCTATATTTAACGAATACAAAATATTTTGTATATATATTTATATTCTTTTCCTTTATAACTCATTTTTTAACAATGTAATATATATATATATATATATATATATATATATATATATATATATATATATATATATATCACATCACATACATACATATATTATACCGCAAATATTCAAATAAGCGGTATAACAATTCAAAATAAAAATTTTATTTTCTTTAAAATTGTTTTTCCACAATTTATTTGCAATCAAAATATAATATATTCGATTATTTCCTTTCCTTTCTATAAATTATTTTCAACAACTTATTTACCTATAATAAATATATATATCAATAATATATTTATTATTTTACACATTATCACATTGCATAGTATATATTCAATTATACAATACAATATAAATATATATCACATAATAAGAATTTTATTTATTTCAATTCTTATTTTGATATTTATCAAAAATTCAGATTGTCACAAATATAAATTAAATAAAATAATAATAATTTTTAATTATTTATTTTGTTTTTATTTTTGGCCAATATTCATTGTAAGTTGCGGTTTTGTCAAAGAAATTTATATGAAGAAAAAAAACTCGAAACATGAAAGGAAATATAAACATTAAGTAAAACTAATGCCAAACAAATATTAAAACCCTAAGATTTGAAATGTGAAAATAAGATGTTCAATAATGTATAAATTTAACTTTTAGATTCTTAATTTTTATGATTTTTTAAACCTTAATTTGTGGTTGTTTTTAGCCTCAAACTAGGAATTTGAAATTAGTATATCAATTGACAAGATTTTTGTCATAGATTTAAATTATGCGATTAATTTTAGTAATCCACAGTTGTTATAGAAAGTTGTATCTTTTGGGGTTTTTGTAACTTCTTTTGCGAATTCCAATTATGATTATTTTATTTTTTTTGTGAATTCAATGGCCCCAACAGATTTTATGGTTGTTTACCTGGTGGACATTAGTTTTCCTTGATGCTAGTTTCGTGTCTACATCATTCCCATCTTATTAAACATGAAGTAAAACTAATGCCAAACAATAATAAAAAACCTAAAATTTGAACGGCGAAGATAAGATGTTTAATAATATTTAATTGGCCAAATATGGATTGATATTCTAAACTTTTATTTTTTATACTTTGGAGATTGTCTACTCAATTTTTTTCAATTATGAAATATAGTAGTTTGCATTTGCATTAATGTATTGCTTAGGGAAAAGCAATGGTTCATGTTTGGGGTATTTGATGAGTGAATTTCATACCTACAAATCACATATAATTAAACTTGAATTGTTGCTAATCTCAGTGTTTATGTTACATTTCATGCATTTGTTTTATTTTTGTAGATAATGGAGCATTGGAACTTAGTTGGATGCCAAGAATGGAAACAATAAGAAAACGGAACAAAGTTTGAAGAAAAGCAGTCCAGGCGCGGTATAGTGCCCAAAATGTGAAGGGAAGTTGCATGGTCGCGCCACTTTGAAGACGAAAATTTTCTCTCTATCAAGTTGCGCGGCAGCGCCCCGAAGCAAGATAATCACGTATGTGCGACCGCGCCAGAGCTGGGATGGACCAAACACTACAAGAAAACCGACTATTTCCGACGGACGTATCTTCGACGGATGACATTCGGTTGAAATAAGATTACTTCCGAGGGAATAATGCGTCGACTATAAGTCCCTCGAAAATAGCATATTTTTGACGGAATTCCGTCGGAGTTAGAACTCTACAAGTGGCGCCAAGGTTCCCGCCAACGCGAAAACTAATTTCAACGAACTAAAGTTAATTCCGAGGGACGTTTCATCAAGTTTAAGTTGTTTCCGAGGGATGTATTCCCGACGGACATTCCATCGAAAATAATGAATAAAATCTATTCAACTTCTGCCTTTTCATTTCACACGCTCAGCTCCATCTCTCTCTCTCTTATTCTCTCTCTTTCGATTCTCACTCTCACTCTCACTCTCCTTCCCTCTCTCATCCCCCTGCCCCACCCATTCGGTCACTGGTACCCCTACTCCCTCCCTTTCCCCCGATTTCGCCCCACCCCTGGTCCCCCCACCCCCCTCCACAGTCACCCCCACCCCTCCCTTTCCATCCCTTTCCCCCCAGCCCCACTGTAACGCCCCCAATTTCGGGACTATTTTTCTTTCCGATCTTGTGCATTAATATTAACCTGTTCTAGCTTTAAAACATTATTTGTAAAACCCCAAGTTTTACGAATAAAGATTTAATTTTCTCGAAATATTTTTTTTAATATTATGGTGTGGATTTGATATAATGTTATAGTTGTGGGTAATATTTGAAAATTCTGCAAAGTATACAAGTTGTTATATAATAATCGATTGGTCGGGGAATATTCGTTTTAACAGGAAATATTCGTACGACGGCACAATCATTGGTGGACCCCACAACGGAATTGTTGTCGAATTAAGAAAATGACAAAAATATTTTTATAAAAATAACGGCGGAAGTTTTACCGTTAAAACTGTTGAACTACTCGGTAGTAAAAGTACAGTAATACGCGTGGTTGCATAGTAGCACACGGTATTGATTATTGATGCTTACGTGAGAAGTCAATCAGTTTTGTTCAATTATTGCTACAGTAATTGTTGCATAGTATTTCACGTTATTTGATTCAATTATTGTCGATATTTTATATATTATTAAATCAATAATTGAGATGACAGAGTTATTCATATTATTATTTGTAATATTAATGATGTTTAGAAGTTCTGTCAAGGAGAGGTTTGGTCACCTAATTACGCGTCAATAGGGAGAAATCCTTATTGGAAAGCCCCCTCTTTCCTGAGAACGACCTGGTCGATTAATATTGTAAATTATAATAAAGGTGATAAGTTTTGTTTTATTATTATTATAAATGTAATAAAACAAAAAACTTTTTACATAAAATAGAATACTTTTATAAAGTTATTTGTTTTATTAGACTATAACTAGAATATATGATATTCAATTATGCATAGTATTTGCATAGTGTCTGCATAGTGTTTGCATAGTAAAATCTTTTTATATAAAATATAATACTTTTATAAAGTTATTTATTTTATTAGACTATAAATAAAATATATAATATTCTATTATGCATAGTATTTGCATAGTGTCTGCATAGTATTTGCATAGTAAAATCTTTTTATATAAATAAGAATATTTTTATAAAGTTATTCATTTTATTAGATTATAAATAGAATATATTATATTTTATTTAAAAGATTTTATTTTATTAGAATATTTTATTAATACTGCATAGTAAATCAATATGGACCGTCCGTTTAAAAGTAAATCAATCTGGACCGTTCATGAATTAGTTACAATTCAGTCCATTCTCCTATAAATAGAAACTCATTCCTTCATTATTTCTTACGAATTCACTGAAACTCTAGAAAGAGAAACCATAGACAGAAAGAAGAAAAATATTCTGCTACTTCACTACTCATATATCCAGTTTCTTCTAAGGTAAGGAATATTATTTGTTGTACTCGTAAGAGGTATTATTTCTTTCGTATTCATGAAGAGAGCTATTGTTATTCCATTCCTTATTCTTTTGTTGGAATAACCTGTATACGCGGACTACCGTATACATGGTGAAATTCTTCTGTGATTCTATTCTTTATTATTTTGTTAGAATAACCTGTCTGTGCGGATTACGCATGACCTGGTTCCATTCTTTATTATTCTATCGGAATATCATGTCTGTGCGTTTACGCATGACCTGGTTCCATTCTTTATTATTCTGTCAGAATATCCTGTCTGTGCATTTACGCATGACCTGGTTCCATTATTTATTATTGTGTTGGGAATAACTTGTCTGTGCGATCTATCGCATGCATGATGAATCCTTCTGTTATTCCATTCTTTATTATTCTGTTGGAATAACATGTCTGTGTGGATTATCACATGCATGGTGAATGATCATTTGTATTCATTTCTTATTAAATTATGGAAATGATCTGTCTACGTGGATTACCGCATGGCGGGCAAAAATCTATTTACAGTTTCATATATTCTGTTATACTCAGTTGGTTAAAATTTTGGCTTCTATACTCCATGAAATTAGTAGAATAACCTGGATATTTGCGTTTCATCCAGTATTTTTTCATGGAAATATTCTTTTGAGCATTCTTGAGTTTTACCCCACAAAGCAGTATCATGTTGACAATTTGGACGTTATTAGTTCCTGGATAAATTAATTCTTGAACTTATTTTATTGAATTCTTATATCATTGTCATCATCCTCATGTTTATATTATGTTGAAAGTCATCTGTGGCTTGTATGGACTTGGTATGATTATGACCAGGGATTATTCGGTATAATCATGACCATAATGTTACAAATGATGCGGTAAAAGTCCTTATTGGCCCGTAGTGCATTGATGGACTGTTGTTGGCATGATCATAACTATTGATGAATACACGAATATCCTTGGCCCATAGTGCATGGATAATTTGTGGTTGTGATACTAATGAATATCCTTGGCCGTAGTGCAGGGATGATGTGGATTATTTATTAAGCTGAGTCACAGCGATAAAAGTGATGAAAAATCTTTTAAATCATAAAACATAGTAGATTTTATTCTCTATTTGACTCTTTTAATGGATTGCTTGTTCCGCTGTAGTTAAACTTGATGTTTGTTATATTATATCAGTTTAACACTGTTGAAGGCTAACGATAATTTATTCTGCATTATCTTAGTTATAATATTTCTTATTGGGCTAGTTGAGCTCACCCTTTTACTTTCATTGTTCTCTTCAGAAAATGAGAACGTAGCAGGGACTAGTCGGGGAACGGAGTGACGGTCCAGATGATAGCATTAGTAGTCATCACTATTCTATGAAATAGTTTGATAATAAATGTATTGAGGACTTATTTTGAGTTTGAATACTATCTAGAAGACAATATTTGTATTAAAACTCACAGCTCATGTTGTATATTTAAGATTGTATTTGTATTCTGTACTATGTATTTGGCGACTAAGAATAGGTGATGTATACCTATTTTGGGGGTGTCACAGTTGGTATCGAAGCTTAGGGATATGATCCCTGACTTAGATGTGAGACAATAACTAGGAGGGAAGATACGGGGAATTCCTTCGCTAGTATGACCTACCTAAGTTTATTTGGTATTTAATTGGTCGATCATAGTATAGGGATAATATGTTGCATGTCAATTAACCATTATTTTGTGACAGTGTTTGAGAATGGCATCTAAAAATGTTGAGATAAGCAATGAAGCACATGATACCATTGAGTCAGCTCAACCAAAAGGTAACGACCAGCAACACGATAATAATCATACCGGTGGCAACGGCCATCGGAACAATGATAACCATCGTGGGGGAAATTATCATGCCAAGAATGGTAACCACTTCGGTGGTAATCATGGCCAAGATAATAGAAGTGGAAATTTCAAGAAGAGAAGATCATTTAGCTCAATTTTGTCGTGCACCAAAGTCAAGTCCAGCTGGGATGGTGGCACCAAAGGCGGATACGGACAAAACAAAGTCGGTGGTTTCAGGAAGAGCGTTTTTCGTGACTTCTCAAAAAGCGAGTAACCCAAACGAAGTTAGCATGAGTTAGTTAATTATAATTTTTTGCGAAGTCTATACCTTATTAGATACTGGTTCTACCTATTCTTTTATCTCTCTTGCTTGCGCTCAACGTTTAAATTTGACCCCAGAGAAGTTAGACTTTGACTTATTGGTTGAAACTTTGTTAGTAGAAACCTTCGTTACCTCCACTGTTTATAAATCTTGTTGATTCAAATCGACACTTTCACGTTACATGTCGATCTTATCTCTTTGAAAATACTTGCCTTTGATGTGATTTTAGGAATCGATTGGTTAACTACTCATCAAGATTTTTGTAAGGTTGTTAGCTTTCAAATTCATAACCAACCTATTATGCGAATTCAAGCAACCAAACCATTAAAGTCAATCATTGTCATATCAAGCCATAAGTAAAGAGCCTCGAGCCTTTCGCTGGTGACTTCCTTGTATGGAATATACCGAAGCCAGACTTTTTGTAGGCGACGTTGTGAATGACGATGGCAAGTTGATAGGTATCAATGTGACGTGTTATCCAAGTCTTGGATGAGGGTCACAGTTTTGAATGATATTTCTATTGTTAATAAATTTCCTGGCGTATTCTTAAAGACTTCTTAGCCTACCCCTAGAGCGTGAAATCGAATTTTGTATTGACCCCAGTACAAAACCCATTTCTTAAACCCTCAAATATTTTCTTCACCCAAAACGAACGTATTATGCGCCAAAGACGTTGACTCGAGCTGTTGAAGATTACGATTATACCATTCAATATCATCGTGGAAGAGCGAACGTGGTAACTGACGCATTGAGTAGAAGATCATATGCGTTTACGAGTGTGATGTTGTTAACACAAAAATCCATTTTGTATAACTTACAAATGATGAAGATAGAGTTAAAGAATCTAGGGACGCACGTGAAGATAACGAATATACGAGTAGAATCCACTTTAATCGATAAAGTTAAAGCCGCTCAAGCTACACACCCGAATCTGATGAATGTGAAGAAGAAGGTTCGAGAGGGTGTTATTCTAGAAGCAAGAATCGACGAAGAGAGGAAATCTCAACCCTCGATTTAATTGGCCCATTTGAAATCCTCGATCGAGTAGGAACTGTGGCCTATAGACTTATTTTGCCGCCAAGTTTATCGCGTGTTCATAATGTTTTTCACGTATCGATGTTACGTAAATATGTGGATGACCCGAACCACATTATTAATTTAGAACCGGACGAGATCGCGTGTTCATAATATTTTTCACGTATCGATGTTACGTAAATATGTGGATGACCCGAACCACATTATTAATTTAGAACCGGACGAGAAAGCGGGTAATTTAACGTATGAAGATGTACCTGTTAAAATCTTAAAATATATTTTACGCTCAAATGTTATACCTCAAGAGTTAGAATCTGGCGAGGTATCCTCATCTGTTCGGCATACCAGGTACGTACATAAATTTCGAGGGCGAAATTTTATAAGGAGGGGAGATTGTAAAACCCCAAGTTTTACGAATAAAGATTTAATTTTCTCAAAATATTTTTTTTAATATTATGGTGTGGATTTGATATAATGTTATAGTTGTGGGTAATATTTGAAAATTCTGCAAAGTATACAAATTGTTATATAATATTCGATTGGTCGGGAAATATTCGTTTTAACAGGAAATATTCGTACGACGGCACAATCATTGGTAGACCCCACAACGGAATTGTTGTCGGATTAAGAAAATGACAAAAATATTTTTATGAAAATAACGGCGGAAGTTTTACCGTTAAAACTGTAGAACTACTCGGTAGTAAAAGTACAGTAATACGCGTGGTTGCATAGTAGCACACGGTATTGATTATTGATGCTTACGTGAAAAGTCACTCAGTTTTGTTCAATTATTGCTACAGTAATTGTTCCATAGTATCTCACGTTATTTGATTCAATTATTGTCGATATTTTATATATTATTAAATCAATAATTAAGATGACAGAGTTATTCATATTATTATTTACAATATTAATGATGTCTAGAAGTTCTGCCAAGGAGAGGTTTGGTCACCTAATTGCGCGCCAATAAGGAAAATCCTTATTAGAAAACCTCCTCTTTCTTGAGAACGACCTGGTCGATTAATATTATGAATTATAATAAAGATGATAAGTTTTGTTTTATTATTATTATAAATGTAATAAAACAAAAAACTTTTTATATAAAACAGAATGCTTTAATAAAGTTATTTATTTTATTAGACTATAAATAGAATATATGATATTCTATTATGCATAGTGTCTGCATAGTATTTGCATAGTAAAATCTTTTTATATAAAATAGAATGCTTTAATAAAGTTATTTATTTTATTAGACTATAAATAAAATATATAATATTCTATTATGCATAGTATTTGCATAGTGCATGCATAGTATTTGCATAGTAAAATCTTTTTATATAAAATAGAATACTTTTGTAAAGTTATTCGTTTTATTATATTATAAATAGAATATATTATATTTTATTTAAAAGATTTTGTTTTATTAGAATATTTTATTAATATTGCATAGTAAATCAATATGGACCGTCCGTTTAAAAGTAAATCAATCTGGACCGTTCATGAACTAGTTACTATTCAGTCCATTCTCCTATAAATAGAAGTTCATTCCTTCATTATTTCTTACGAATTCACTGAAACTCTAGAGAGAGAAACTATAGAGAGAAAGAAGAAAAGTATTATGTTACTTCACTACTCTTATATCCAGTTTCTTCTAAGGTAAGGGATATTATTTGTTGTACTCGTAAGGGGTATTATTTCTTTCGTATTCATGAAGAGAGCTATTATTATTCCATTCCTTATTATTTTGTTGGAATAACCTGTATACGCGTACTACCGTATACATGGTGAAATTCTTCTGTGATTCTATTCTTTATTATTTTGTTGGAATAACCTGTCTGTGCGGATTACGCATGACCTGGTTCCAATCTTTATTATTCTGTCGAAATATCTTGTCTGTGCGTTTACGCATGACCTGGTTCCATTCTTTATTATTCTGTCGGAATATCCTGTCTGTGCGTTTACGCATGACCTGGTTCCATTATTTATTATTCTGTTGGGAATAACCTGTCTGTGCGATCTATCACATGCATGGTGAATCCTTCTGTTATTCCATTCTTTATTATTCTGTTGGAATAACCTGTCTGTGTGGATTACCACATACATGGTGAATGATCCTTTGTATTCATTTCTTATTAAATTGTGGAAATGATCTGTCAACATGGATTACCGCATGGCGGGCAAAAATCTATTTACAATTTTATATATTCTGTTATACTCAGTTGGTTAAAGTTTTGGCTTCTATACTCCATGAAATTAGTAGAATATCCTGGATATTTGTGCTTCATCCAGTATTTTTTCATGGAAATATTTTTCTGAGCATTCTTGAGTTTTACCCCACAAAGCAGTATCATGTTGACAATTTGGACGTTATTGGTTCCTGGATAAATTAATTCTTGAACTTGTTTTATTGAATTCTTATATCATTGTCATCATCCTCATGTTTATATTATGTTGAAAGTCATCTGTGGCCTGTCGTGCATAGATGGACTTTTTATGATTATGACCAGGGATTATTCGGTATAATCATTACCGTAATATTACAAATGATGCGGTAAAAGTCCTTATTGATCCGTAGTACATTGATGGACTGTTGTTGGCATGATCATGACTATTGATGAATACACGAATATCCTTGACCCATAGTGCATGGATAATTTGTGGTTGTGATACTAATGAATATCCTTGGCCGTAGTGCAGGGATGATGTGGATTATTTATTAAGCTGACTCACATCGATAAAAGTGATGAAAAACCTTTTAAATCATAAAAGATAGTAGATTTTATTTTCTACTTGACTCTTTTAATGGGTTGCTTGTTCCGCTGTAGTTAAACTTGATGTTTGTTATATTGTATCAGTTTAACACTGTTGAAGGCTAACGATAATTTATTCTGCATTATCTTAGTTATAATATTTCTTACTGGGCTAGTTGAGCTCACCCTTTTACTTTCATTGTTCTCTTCAGGAAATGAGAACGTAGCAGGGACTAGTCGGGGAACGGAGTGACGGTCCAGATGATAGCATTAGTAGTCCTCACTATTCTATAAAATAGTGTGATAATAAATATATTGAGGACTTATTTTGAGTTTGAATACTGTCTAGAAGATAATATTTGTATTAAAACTCACAGCTCATGTTGTATATTTAAGATTGTATTTGTATTCTGTACCATGTATTTGGTGACTCAGAATAGGTGATGTATACCTATTTTGGGGGCGTCACATTATTTAATGTTAAAATAGCTAAAAATACGGAATAATTTTTTTTTCTTTTCATTCATTCCCTGAATCGCAACCTTTACAATTCTTCTTTATACTAAAATCATATTTATTATATGATTTGTATAATCTGAGTAAACGTATTAAAAGATTAAGTCTTAATACTTCATAGCTTTTCTATAGATGATTCACTTATTTTAGAATCATGTATATTCTCATTTCAGAATAAACATTCTTTATCCATTCAACATTTCAAACTATACATAACTGCCAATTACATTTGACAAAATTATCAATCATAGATTTATACCATTTCTAATTCAAGGAAATGTATTCATTTTGCACATCGCTCAATCTTCATCATCCGTATAGCAAGTAATATTGCCTAACATCATTAACCTGCAAAAAGTTTGTGTTTGCAAGATTGAGCTCGCCAGCCCAGTAAATTTAACAGTCTATTATGTTTCACATAGCACACAATTCCATATGCACTACATTTTCTTTAATATTCATATCCGCATGCAACATATATTCTTTACTATGCCCATTCTACATGCATCAATAATTCCTTACAAAGCATACATTTATGCATTATACATTTCTAATTTATCGAGTTACATCATACAACATGTGCTATTACATATCACATATAAATTGAGTTCCATAACCCAATTATCTTAGTCATATTTTGACTTTAACAATCCATAAAGCATGGTATGTAATTCATCACATAATCACATTTAATCCACAAACATAATAGAACTGAAAAACTTGCCTTGTTTGTCGACTATTGTAATAAAGTTCAGCTTAACTTTCTTGCACGGATCCTATACAATCATATTCACAATATATGAATGTATTAGCCACATATCCATAACACATAATTTGTACAATTATATATTAAATATCCATATTAACCACATCACTAGCTTACCTTGTTGTTTTAGAAAAACTTTTATATCTTTTCCGACTCGTTTATCCTTTTACTAACGAAAATCATTTTTCGCTTTAATATCTCTTTTCATAACCTTTGAATCTATATGGATAAATTATGGTTCCATAATAACTTATAGATGCCTCTCCGCGATCTAACGCGTTAAATACCATCGCGTTATCATACGCTGTCAAAACAACCCCTTTGACAAGCAACGCCGACAGTCATGCCTTGTTTAGTCAAGTAATTCTAAGTTTGAACGGTCATCTTTGTTATCTCTTACCTTTCTAAAGTATCAATTTAATCATAATGGATTTTTAAATATTCCATAACTCATATACATGTTCATATTAAGAACATTACAAATATCCTTTTATGGGTAAACTAGCAACTTAATTACAAAGCCTAACTAGCTTTCCCCCAAACAGTCATCTCGGCTGATTCTAGCTGACTGCTGCTGCCGTTGGGCAGCAGCCTCCTTTGTCTTGACCCACATTTTGACAATCTTTATTCTCCACAATTTTAATTTGGTTATATTGAAAGTTTACACATTGTATAGGTGGTGGACCCACCCATTAAAAAAAATAATAGCCAAACGTTTTGGGTAGTTAACATGTGACAATTTAAGAGCACAAGGGAGGTCCCCGTGTGCTATCCCGCAGCGTGATGTTGCTGCCTACAGCTATGGGCAGCAGCATTTTGCACATTGTTGCTACTTTACGCCTTTATAACTTATAGCCTACAACTCCGATCATGTTAAATTTCAAACATGTTGTAGATACTACATAAGGCTAGTTAGAAAAATATTATCTCCCCCCAATTTGGACTTTTTAAGCTGCCAGAAACAGGTCCCAAAAGTAGCCCGTCGCAACTGTTTTCAATTTTGTTTCCAACTTTACTCTCTCTCGCTAAAACAGTCATAACTAATTCATTTCAAAATATTTTTAAGCGATTCTTGAGCCCACGCAAAGCTAACTTATGGGGCTAAAACTTTTATTCTTTGACCATTTTCAAATTTCTAACAAAAAATTCTAGAAAATTCGTGCAAGGGGCTGCTTCGAATCTGTTTTCTAGATTTTTGGCATATTCGACGCGACTACTTTGAACTGTCATAACTCCTTGCTCCGAAGTCGGAATTAGTCCGGTTCGGAGTCTATGGAAAGCTTATTCAGTGTACTACACATCCCCAAAAGCTTAAAACTTTATGGAAACATATTCTAGACCCGAAATTGGCCTCAAGGTCAGCGGTCATACTAGTTTTTCACTTTTCGTTTTGATTTCCAATTGCTTTTCGCTTTAACTTAGTATGCTCAATCTCTTTAATTATCTTCATATATGATATACATATCTAACCCAAGCTTTGATTTCGCTTAAAACTTGGGATTTAACCAAAACAGTTCATATTCCACCAACAAACTTAATAGTGAATCATGGAGTTGGTCCCTCCAGAATAAAAGTAATCATGCTCACCATCAAGTAAAGCATTTACCTCTTAAGGAAGTGTTTACTGCATGTATGCTTATAAGGCCCTCCATAATGAAAACCGTGGAACCAAAAGCTAAACAGTAGTAAATCAAATGATTAAAGGCTTTGCCTTGCACATGTGACCCATGAAATTCACAAGATCCTTATGGGTGCAAACAGGGAACATTTTAGTATTTTTTTTTAAAGACTTTCATAACTTTTCACTATAGAAGCTAAATTAATGTGATACTGATACTTGTTCCAAAGTTTAGACCACACAACAAGGTGTGTATTACATAAAAATTTGATCGTTAAAATCATTTTTATGACAAAAAACAAAGAGCTTGAAAATCTATATTTAGCATAGTGTTTACTTAAAACCAATTTGGTAGAAAAATCTCTAAAACTCATTTGGAACTTATTCTTGATGTACCAAATAACTGAGTTATCTTATAATACATATTTACCTGCAACTTACTTCCAAATATCAATAAATTCTCAGTTTCAAATACTCCAGCCTCTATGAAACATTTTCTCAAGCATCTTGCATGTATATCCTAAAACTCAGAAATTCGTAAGTTTTTGGGCATAAACTAGCCAAAAAATTTACATAACAAATATCCTTATCACTTCAGACTTTTTCCAATTATTTCATCACACAATTTACCATAACCAAATATAATAAGAAGTACTATTATCAACTTGAATTCATGAATCAAACAAGTAAAGGTTAATTACCTTTTTGTCGCTTAGCAATATAATTGAGCTCTTGCTTTGATTCTTCAGATTATAGTCTCAATTCATGCTGGGTTCAGTGACAAGAGCAAGAATTGATGAATTCTTATGTTTTTTTAAGCTTTAAGTAGGAAAACTTATGCAATAAATGGGTTCAAGTTCAACTTGTGGAACGGAAGAGTTGTAAGACCACAACTTATTATAAATGAAATTTAATTTTCTCTATTTATTATTTTGAAATAGTAAGGGTTGATTTGAGTAATGTGGTTAGTTATGAGTGAAATGCGCAAATATTTCAAGTAAGCAAGTGGTTATAAAATATTCATTGTTGTCGGGGAATATTCGTTTGGTCGTGGAATATTCTTACTATCGGGGAATATTTGTTCGACGGCGCAACCTTGTGTGGGCCCCATAACGGAAAGCGATTGGATGAAAAAAACGACAAGTATAAGTTGTTTATAAATAACAGCGTAGTTGTTACCGTTAATACTGTTGAAATACTCGGTGGTTAAAATACAGTAACACACAGTATTGCACCAATTATTGATTCTTACGTAAGAAGGCACTACTCAATAATTGTTACAGTAATTACTGTTTAATATTTTATTTTATTGATTCAATAATTGCTACGTTGATATTTTATATTACTGTTGTTTTAATAATTGTCACTACACAGTATTTTTCATTATCGGAGCAATAATTCATATTATCTGAATAATATTATTGGATAATATTATTGGCAATGTCTAAAAAGTTCTGTCTAAGGAGAGGTTTGGTCACCTAATTGCGCGCCAGTAAGGAGAGATTCTTATTGGAAAGCCCCCTCTTTCCTGGGAACTGCCTGGTTGTCAGTACTGTGATTCTGTAATATTATTTGTGAATAAATAATTATTGATTTATATGATGAGGAAAATATTCATTGTATGTGGATATAGATTGAGAAAATTTTTAATGTGACAATTGTTGAAAATTAATATTTTATCTTTTTCTGATAAAAAATTCATTTAAATATATTATTGTATAATAATAATATAATAATGGTGATATTTTTACAATGAATGTGGGATATATGAATAAACGAGGAGGAAGAGTATTTTTGTTTCTAAAAATATTTAAAACATGTTTTTCATGTTTGTGGACCCCATTTCTTGACTGAAATTTAATTATAGCTTGTAAAATCGTTCGTTTGTGGATTTTGGTCAATTTCTGTTTGGAATTTGAAAAAACTTTCTTCTACAAAGTTGTAGAGAATGGAATTTCCTATGAAAAGGACATGAGGTTTGAATTTTTCTAATAAAAGGGCTATTTATTATGAATTATTGGAGTTCCGAAGTTCCGGAATAATTGATTTTTGGAAGTTTTAATTGTTTTATTCAAGAAAAACGTTTTTTGCAATCCCACATGTGTGGTAAATGAGCTGAATTCAGATTCTTTGGTGGTGGGCTTGAATATTTAATAAATAAAATTATTTTATTAAATTTTCTACTTTGGTGTTCTAAGCATTTTCCTATAAATAGAGTGCTTAGGTTAGAATTAAAAATCACACCAGAAACTGAAGTTTTCTCTCTCTCTCTCTCTCTATATTATCGAGCGTATTCTTGTGAGTATTTTAAGACTTTGAGAGTTGTTATACGGTGCAAGTTCCTTCAGCACTATATTCAGTATTCCAGTCAAAAGTACTGTCTTTTTGGAGATAAATGATGTTATATTTTTTTTGTAAATATTATTATTTCTTTTAATATCATTATGCCGAAATATTGGTCTGAACTTTTTATCAAATTTAGAATTTTTTGTGTCAGAGTTACTATTCACGTATACGGCACTATTCACCGAAAAATGAAATTTTTTTCTTTTTGTCTAAGATATCTATTATGGATACTAGCTTTGATTGTATCCATGTTTTGATCATTCTTGAATTTTACTCCACTATGATTATTTATGAGGTATTTTTGGACATGGATAAACCAAAATACGAATCCTTAATATTTATTCTTTTGTTTCACTAGATTCGTTTCCTTTAAAATATTTTTCATCATCCTCAGTCCTAAATGATGATATAACTGAATATCTTTGGCCTGTAGTGGAAAGATTAATGATTTTATGATGAATATCTTTGGCCGTAGTGCAAAGATGAACAGGTGTTGAGATGAACAAGACCAACTGATGAATATCTTTGGCCTGTAGTGCAAATATGAATATTTGATTTATGATTGATGTTACAGGGATAAAATATTAATGATGGACTTTTAAATTCATAGATAATAATAAATTTCATTCTCTACGTAACTCTTCTATGAATTATTATTTCTGCTGCGAATATTGATCTGAAACTTGTTATTTATTATATTCTCTCAAATTTTTCCATGTTGAAGACTAACGATAATTTGTTCTATATTATCTTAGTCATAATATTCTTTACTGGGCTAGTTGAGCTCACCATTTTCCTTTCTGTTCCATTTTTCTTCTTAGGAGGTGAGAATGTAGCGAGTGCTAGTCGGGGTATGGAATGATGGTTCTAGAACGTTGTTTAGTAGTCCTCACAATTTTTATAAACTAATGTATCAATAATTGTAATGAGGACTTATTTGAGTGTGGATATTGTCTAGAAGACAATATTTATATTTTAAACTCACAGTTTCTGTGTTGTCGTATTTTACACGACAACTGTATTAATAAAGTTGTAGTTGTTTCTGTACCATGTATTTGACAACTCAGAATGGGTGATGTATACCTATTTTGGGGGCGTCACAGGTGGTGTCAGAGCTTAGGGATATGATCTCTGGCAGAGATCGGGGAATAGAACTAGGAGGGGAGAGACGAGTAAATCTTTCGCTAGTGTGTCCTACCTAAGCTTATTTGTTGGTTAGTCAGAATATAGGGATATTGTGTTATATGTTAATTTCTTTATTTAACCCTTATTTTATGGCAGTATTTGAGAATGACAACTGAGAATGTTAATAGTGGAGTAAACGAGACCGTGGGGACACCTTTACTCACCAATGAGGAGAACATGCAACAAGCCGGCAATGTTCCTCCTGTAAACAACACCAGTGAGCAGAAGATGAACGATGAGATGTTTAGAAGGTTTTTTCGGTTTATGCAAAACCAGACGAGGGAGACTCCTGTTCAAAATACAGGTAGAAACAATGGCAACGCACAGCTGGTCACAGCCAAGTAGTTCAAAGAGTTGGAACCACCAGAATTCTGGAAAAAGCCGGACCCGATTAAGGCAGAAACATAGGTCAAGCAAATTACCAATATATTCAATGTCTTGGGATGCACGGAGGAACAGAAGGTTCCATTCGCCACCTTTATGTTCCGTGGCGAGACAGACTACTGGTGGGAGTCTGTGAAGCGTACCCAGCCTGCCGCACTCAGCATGTCTTGGGAAACGTTTCAAAAACATTTCAATGACAAGTACTTTCCTGAAAGTATTCGCCATATGAAGGAAGTAGAGTTTATTAGACTGGAACAGAACAACATGACGGTGTCCCAGTATGAGGTGAAGTTCGCTGAGTTATCTAGGTTTGCACCTCATTTGGTGGAGAATGAGGAAAGTATGACGCGGATGTTTCTGAGAGGTTTGAAACCCGACATACGTCAGTATCTCATTTCTCATAAATTTTCTCTATATTCAGATGTTGTCAACAGGGCTCAATTATTAGAGCGAGATAACGAGTACGTTCAACCGAGGGACCACAACCAGGGTCATACCGGTGACAGCAGTCATCGGAGCAACGATAACCAGCGGGGAAAGAAAAATTCAGACAAAAGTGGTAACCACTCTGGTGGTAATCATGGCCATGAAAATAGAAGAAGCGAGTCGGGGGGAGATTTTAAAAAGAGGAGATTCAACAATAACAATGTGAAGACGTTAGCACCAGCAGCAACTGGTTCTAAGGGAGGAGAACGACCACCGGTCGTGTGCTATAAATGCGGGAAAGAAGGACATATCAGCTCAAACTGTCCACAACAGTTCAAGGTATGCTATAATTGTAGAAAGGAAGGACATATCGCTCGAGATTGTACGGTAGCGAAACCAAGTCCAGCGGGGATGGTGACTCAAAAGGCTTTCCCAGAAAAGTTAAAGTCAACGGTTCTTGGAAGAGCGTTCGTTGTGACTGGTTAGAATGCAAGGAACCCAAACGAGATGATCACGGGTAAGCTAATCATAAATTCTTGCGAAGTTTATACGTTACTAGATATCGGTGCTACCCATTCATTTATCTCTCCTGCTTGTGCTCAACGTTTAAACTTGACTCCGGAGAAATTAGACTTTAATTTATCTGTGGAAACTCCATTAAGAGAAACTTTCATTACATCCACTGTTTATAAATCTTGTTTGATCCAAGTTGGCACCATCACCTTACCTGTTGACCTTATCTCTTTAAAGATACTTGCTTTTGATGTGATTTTAGGAATTGATTGGTTAACTACTCATCATGCCAAAATTGATTATTTTCGTAAGGTTGTTAGTTTTCATATTCCTAACCAACCTGTTGTTCGAATTCAAGCAACTAAACCACTAAAATCAATCACTGTCATATCAAGTCATAAAGCTATTCGTTTATTGAAAAATGAATGTCAAGCTTTCTTAGCCCATGTTATGGATTTGAATAAAGACATATCAGATTTGAATAATATTCCTGTTATTAGTGACTTTCCTGATGTATTTCCTGAAGAACTTCCCGGTCTACCCCCAGAACGTGAAGTTGAATTCTTTATTGATCTTGAACCTGGTACAAAGCCCATTTCTAAAACCCCATATCGAATGGCTCCTATTGAACTTCAGGAGTTAAAGGTCCAACTACAGGAATTGTTGGACATCGGTTTTATTTGTCATAGTACATCTCCTTGGGGTGCTCCTGTTTTATTTGTAAAGAAGAAAGACGGGAGTATGCGACTTTGTATTGACTACCGGGAATTGAACCATGTTACTATCAAGAATAGGTATCCGCTACCTCGAATTGATGACCTGTTTGACCAGTTGCAAGGAGCACAATTCTTTTCAAAGATTGATCTTCGTTCTGGATATCATCAGCTGAAGATTAGAACTGAGGATATTCCAAAGACTGCCTTCAGAACTCGGTACGGGCATTATGAATTCTTAGTTATGTCTTTTGGATTGACTAAAGCTCATGCGGCTTTCATGGATATGATGAACCGAGTATTCAAGGAATATCTGGATCAGTTCGTTGTTGTCTTTATTGATGACATCCTTATATATTCCAAAAGTCGTGAAGATCATGAGCACCATTTGAAGCTGGTACTCCAAAGGCTTCATGAAAATAAGTTATATGCCAAGTTAAAGAAATGCGAGTTCTGGCTTGAGAAAGTAGCATTCCTAGGGCACGTGGTGTCAAAGCATAGAGTATCTGTTAACCCGAGATTGGAGCAATACAAAAGTTGGGAGCAACCGAAGTCGGTGATCGAAGTACGTAGCTTTCTGGGCTTAGCTGGTTATTATCGGAGATTCGTGGAAGGGTTTTCTCGAATCGCTACTCCGTTAACTCAGTTGACTCGGAAGGATACAAAATTCGTATGGAATGAGGAATGCGAGAAGAGTTTCCAAGAGCTCAAGAGGAGACTCATTTCGGCACTTGTTCTGACAATATCATCTGGTTCGGATGGATTTGTTATCTACAGCAATGCTTCAGGCAAAGGGTTAGGATGTGTTCTCATGCAACGTGGGAAAGTCATAGCCTATGCCTCGCGACAACTTAAAGAATATGAGAGGAATTATCCTACTCATGATCTAGAGTTGGCAGCAGTCGTTTTCGTGCTAAAGATCTGGAGGCACTATCTATATGGGGAGAAAGTGGAGATATATTTAGACCATAAAAGCCTCAAATATTTCTTCACCCAAAAGGAACTCAACATGCGGCAACGACGTTGGCTCGAGCTGTTGAAAGATTATAACCACACTATTCAATACCATCTTGGAAAAGCGAACGTGGTAGCTGACGCGTTGAGTAGAAGATCATATGCGGGAATGAGTACGATGTTGTCAACACAAAGGCCCATTTTGTGTGATTTACAAAAGATGAAGCTAGAATTCAGGACTCCGGGGACCCATGCGATGATGTCAGGTATACGCATAGAACCAACTTTAATCGAGAAAGTTAAAGTTGCTCAAGCCACAGACCTGGAGCTGATGCGTATGAAGAAGAAAGTGCAAGAAGGTGTTATTCCAAAAGCAAGAATCGATGAAGAATGAATGCTTCGAGTCAACTCCAGACTTTGCGTTCCTAACGATTCTGACATGAAACATAGAATCATGATGGAGACACACAACACACCGTTGGCAATTCACCCTGAAAGTACTAAAATGTATCGTGATCTTCGACATACATTTTGGTGGAACAATATGAAAAGAGAGATCACGAAGTTTATCTCGAGGTGATTAACTTGTCAACGTGTGAAGGCGGAGCATCAAGTGCCAAAGAGTCCATTGCAACCACTTGATATTCTAAAATGGAAGTGGGAACATGTTGTCATGGATTTCGTTACGGGTCTTCCCAAGGTTTCTCAAGGCGTAGATGTGATTTGGGTTATTGTTGATAGATTAACCAAGACTGCTCATTTCTTGTCGATACGAGAGACTTATTCCCTTGAACGTCTTGCTCTTATGTACGTGAATGAGATTGTGAGGTTGCATGGCATGCCAGTTGTAAGACCCCGAATTTTATGAAATAAAAGTATTCAATTTTTCTTATAATTACTATTCAGTAAATGGTTAAATTGATAAAAGTTTAAAGTTATGGGTGAAATGTGAATATTTTTTTCAAAATAAGCAAGTGGTTATAAAATAATCATTGTTGTCGGGGAATATTCGTTTGGTCGTAGAATATTCTTTCTGTCGGGGAATATTCGTACGACGGCGCAGCTATTTGTGGGCCCCATAATGAATAACTGTCGGATGACGATAACGACAAAAATTTAAGTTTTTACAAATAACGGCGTAGTTGTTACCGTTAACACTGTTGGAATACCCGGTGGTTAAAATACAGTAATACGCGTTATTGCACAGTAGCACACGGTATTGCATAGTATTTTTAAAATTATTGATTCTTACGTAAGAAGGCACTACTCAATAATTGTTACAGTAATTACTGTTCAATATTTTATTTTATTGATTCAATAATTGCTACGTTGAAATTTTATATTATTGTTGTTCAATAATTGTTGTTGCACAGTATTTTCCATTATCAGATCAATAATTCATATTATTTGAATAGTATTATTAGATAGCATTATTGGCAATGTCTAGAAAGTTCTGTCTAAGGAGAGGTTTGGTCATCTAATTGCGCGCCAGTAAGGAGAAATCTTTATTGGAAAGCCCCCTCTTTCCTGGGAACGGCCTGGTTGTCATAAATGTGATTCTGTAATATTATTTGTGAATAATTAATTATTGATTCATATGATAAGAAAATATTTATTTTATGTGGATATAAATGAGGGATATATTTTTGTGGTTAAAAATGAAGGAGTTAATGTTGAGGTTTTTATCAGTATTTTTGTCGGAATGGAGGTATTAAAAATCAGGGTTTTTGAGATATTTTGCGGGGGTTATAATTTTTAATCCGACCGTTGGATCGTGGTAATTTTTGGATATGTTATACATATATAAGTTGAGTATATGTCCACAAATTTTGAACCGTTAAAAATGAACGTATGATTTGTTATGAATTTTAAGAGGTGGCTGATTCAGAAATCAGGTTATAAATCATTTTTGGTGGAAAATTCTAGAATTGGTGGGCCCCACTTGTGGTTGGTGAAGAAATGTGCTGAATTATATTTCAAATGTGGTGGGTGGGAATAGTAGCAGGTAAAGCCATCAGGTTGCAGGTCAAACCTACCAAAATTTTCCTATAAATAGAGGGCTAAGTTAGAATTGAAAATCACACCAGAAACATAAGCTTTCTCTCTTTCTCTCTCTAGATTATTGAGTGTATTTTGTGAGTATTTAAATACTTGGTGAGTTGCTATTCATCAGTGCAAGTTTCCTTCAGCCTTATACCGATCAGAAGTACTGCTCTTTTGAGGTAAGGGATAGTAAGGGATATTAAGGGATTTTAAGGGTTGTTATGATTTTCAGTTTCGTAATTTTTCTGATCTTCAAAAATTCTGGAAAAATTTGAAATGATATTTTGATGAGTTTTCTTGATTGTGTCCAAAAATGGTGATTTTTGGATGTATAGATTGAGAGTTATGAATTTTATGAGAAAAGACTATTTTAAAAGTAACAGCTTATAATTCCTTGTGGTTAACTCCAAAATTGATGAAATTTTTATTGGGAGTACATGTATATGATAGAAGTATACTCTGTAAATTTCAGAATTTTTAGACAAAAGTACAATTTTTGATAAATGTCTAAATATTCGGCTATTTTTGCCATATGAAAAATAGTAAATGACTTTTAAAAATTCTGAGAAAAATATATGTTCACTATGGGACTATATTATGCTAAATCCCAGAAAAGAAATATTTTTGGAACTGATTTGGTATTTTTCATGAAAATAGTCTAGTTATGAGTAAATGAATTAAATATGTTTTGTGAAGAAAGAAAATTGAAAAATAGGATTTTATGGCTTGAGAATCCTATATGAGGTATATGCAAATTTTTTATGAGGATTTTGGTTATTGATGATGAAATTGTAAGAGTTTGGTATTTTTGAATGATTAAATGCATTATTTAGTAAGTGTAAACAATTTAAATAAATTGTTTATAAGCTTAAGAAATGTTATTCTTTCAATATCATTATACCGAAATATTGGTATGGATTTTATTGTGGAATTTCTACCTTTTTGAGTCGAGGTTACTATTCATGAGTTACTATTCACGACAAAATTGGTTTCTTTTTCTAACCAAATTATAGTTGATTTATGAATATTGCTCTTGAAATTAAATCCATGTTTTGACCATATTATTTTTATAATCATATATAACATTTTTATAACCTTGATGTTGAAATTCTCTTTCGCTTGAGTGTAAAGATGGGTAAATTATTGGTATGATCATGACTATGGGTTCTCTTTGGCCAGTAGTACAAAGTTGAATTGTTGACTGGTATGATCATGACCATTGAATTTATAATTGAATATCTTTAGCTTAAGTGCAAAGGTGAAATGATCAACATGGTTATAATTATTGTTTATATAAATTCTTAAATGATTATATATTCTTTGAGGTATTAATATATTTGGCATGTAGTGCAAATATGAATTGTTGAGGAATATCTTTGGCCTGTAGTGCAAAGATAAATTGTAGATGAATATCTTTGGCCCGTAGTGCAAAGATGACCTGTTGTTGAATATCTTTGGCCAGTAATGCAAAGATGAACGGTTGAGGAATATCTTTGGCCTGTAGTGCAAAGATGAATTGTAGATGAATATCTTTGGCCTGTAGTGCAAAGATGGTCTGTTGATGAATATCTTTGGCCCGTAGTGCAAAGATAAACTGTTGTTGAATATCTTTGGTCGTAGTGCAAAGATGGATTTATTAGTATGATTATGAACAGGAACTGTGATTTGGTATAACCATGATCTTTGATGTTTCAGGTAAAGACATGTGATGAAAATATTCTTCGTCCTGGGTGCGAAGAAAAATTTAGAATCACAATTATGATTATGAGTTATTCATATGATTGTGGAAAGGAACTGTTGATTGATGTTACAGGGATAAAACATTGTTGATGGATTTTTAACATGGAGAAGATAATAGACTTTATAGTCTATTTGACTCTTCTAATGGATTGCTCGTTCCGCTGCAACTATGGTTGAAATTTTTATCATTTACCATATGTTCTAAATCTCTGATTTATTATTGATGAGGCTACTGATAATTTAATTATCTTTAGTCATGATATTCTTTACTGGGCTAGTTGTGCTCACCCTTTTGCTTCACAATTCCTTTCAGGTAATAAGAGTGTAGCTGGGTCGAGCGAGGGTAACGGGGAAATAGAACAGTGGTCTCTAGCTGTGGATGTTCTCCCGAAGCAGTATAGAAAAGTTCATTTAGTAGTTATATTTGGTGAATCCAATAGGGTAAGGTGTACCCAACGTTGGAAGGGTGGTTTGCCACTATCATACAAGATGTCTAACGACATACAACCTCGTGTCATCATAAGACAGGGTTGTGCTCATCCACTTGCTGAGTATATCTATGGGCACTACCTATATAATCTTGGTGTTTGTTTGAAGTATAATTCTCAATTAGAGACAGTGGAGATAATGATAAGTCAAGAGAAGACTCACCATTGGAAAGAATATGATAGTAATCTTCTCGTTTTTCTTTGGGGTCTATTGGGTCAACCAAGGATAATTCTGTGGCCATATGATATCTATCATAACCTAGACGCGTGGCCTCCCATGTACGAAGGTTTCCTTGAGCACTTCCCAAAGATTCTAATTTCTAAAAATAGTTTTTGACTATACCTTTATGTAAGGTGTTATTGTGAGGTGATGTCCACGGTTGGAACATGAGTCACATTTGGTATATATTTGTATCCAAACTCACAGCATATGTGTTGTTGTATTTTGCACGACAATTGTTGTAATAAAGTTGTAGTTATTTTCTGTACCATGTATTTGACGACTCAGAATGGGTTGGGTGGAATGAACCTATTTTGGGGTCGTTACACCAGTATCCATAGTTTCGGATCGTGACCCAAGATTCACTTCACGATTTTGGGTTAGCTTGTAAAAAGCTTTGGGCACGGATTTATGATTCAGTTCGGCATACCATCTTGAAACGGACGGACAATTAGAGAGGACTATTCAAACTCTTGAAGATCTATTAAGTCTCTGTGTCTTAGACTTCAAAGGGAGTTGGGATAAGTATTTACCATTGGTGGAATTCTCTTACAACAACAGTTATCAGACAAGTATAGGTGTGGCTCCATTCGAAGCATTATATGGACGAAAGTGTCGCTTTTCAATATGTTGGGATGAGGTGGGTGAAGCAACATTATTGGGACCAGAGTTGGTCCGTATGACTATAGAAAAGATCCAAATGATTCGAGAACGTATACAAATGGCACAAGATCGACAAAAGAGTTATGCGGATCTTCATCGAAAGGACGTGAAATTTAGTATTGGGGATCATGTATTGTTGCGAGTTACTCCATGGAAGGGAGTTACAAGATTTGGGAAGAGAAAAAAGCTCAATCCACGATTTATTGGTCCATTTTAAATTCTTGACCGAGTAGGAAATGTGGCCTATATGTAAGACCCCAATTTTTATAAATAAAGATGAATTTTCTATAAATATCATTTTTGAATATTATGGAGTTAATTTGATATAATGTTATAGTTGTGGGTAATATTTATAAATTTTGCAAAGTACGCAAGTTGTTATATAATATTGGTCGGGGAATATTAGTTTTAACAGGGAATATTCGTACAACGACACAATCATTGGTGGACCCCACAACAGAATTATTGTCGGATTGAGAAAACGACAAAATATTTTATTAAAAATAACGGCGGAAGTTTTACCATTGTTACTGTTGAACTACTCGGTAGTAAAAGTACAGTAATACGTGTGGTTGCATAGTAGCACACGGTATTGATTATTAATGCTTATGTGAGAAGTCACTCAGTTTGATTCATTATTGTCAGTTAATAATATGAATTATTTAGCGATAATGACGTTTTGTTTTATTCGTATTATTAACGTAATAAAACAGAAACATCTTTTTATATAAAACAAAATACTTTATTAAAGTTATTCTATAAATAGAATATATTATATTTTATTTAAAAGATTTTTCTTTAAATATGGACCGTCAGATTAAAGTAATCAATCTGGACCGTTCATGGATTAGTTACTATGCATTCTATTTTTCTATAAATAGCAGCTCATTCCTTCATTATTTCTTACGAATTCACTGAACTCTAGAGAGAGAAACTATAGAGAGAAACTATAGAGAGAAACTATAGAGAGAGAGAAGAAGAGTATTCTGCTACTTAACTACTTCCTTACTTCAGCTCTTCTTTAAAACGGTAAGGGGTGTTATTCTTTCTTATTCATGAAGAGAACTGTTGTTATTCCATTTCTTATTATTCTGTTGGAATAACCTGTATACGCGGTCTACCCTATACTTGGTGACATTCTTCTATTATTCTGTTGGAACATCCTGTCTGTGTGTTTTACACCGGACCTGGTTCCGTTTTTATTATTATTCTGTTGGAATATCCTGTCTGTGTGTTTTACACCGGACCTGGTTCCATTATTTATTATTCTGTCGGAATATCCTGTCTGTGCGTTTACGCCGGACCTGGTTCCATTATTTATTATTCTATTGGAATAACCTGTCTGTGCGGTCTATCGCATGCATGGTGATTTCTTTTGTTATTCCATTCTTTATTGTACTCAGTTGGTTAAGTTTTGACTTCTATACTCCATGAAATTTGTGGAATATCCTTGATAGTTGCGTTTCATCCAGTATCTTTTCATGAAAATATTCTCTAAGCATTCTTGAATTTTACTCCACAAAGCAGTATCATGTTGACAATTTGGACGTTGTTAATTCCTGGATAAATTAATTCTTGAACTTGTTTTATTGAATTCTTATATCATTGTCATCATCCTCATGTTTATAAAATGTTGAAAGTCATCTGTGGCCTGTAGTGCATAGATGGACTTGGTATGATTATGACCAGGGATTATTCGGTATAATCATGACCGTAATGTTACAAATGATGTGGTAAAAGTCCTCATTGGCCCGTAGTGCATTGATGGACAGTTGTTGGCATGATCATGACCATTAATGAATACACGAATATCCTTGGCCGTAGTGCAGGGGTGATTCGATGATGTGGATTATTTTATTAAGCTGAGTCTCAGCGATCACAGTGTTGAAAAACCTTTTAAATCATAAAAGATAGTAGAGTTTATTTTCTACTTGACTCTTTTAATGGATTGCTTGTTCCGCTGCAGTTAAACTTGATGTCTATTATATTTTATCAGTTTAACATTGTTGAAGGCTAATGATAATTTATTCTGCATTATCTTAGTCATAATATTTCTTACTGGGCTAGTTGAGCTCACCCTTTCTTTCACTGTTCTCTTCAGGAAATGAGAACGTAGCTGGGGCAAGTCGGGGAACGGAGTGATGGTCCGAATGATAGTATTAGTTAGTAGTCCTCACTATTCTATGTAATGGTGTGTTAATAAATGTAATGAGGACTCCTTTTGAGTATGAATACTCTCTAGAAGATAATATTTGTATTCAAACTCACAGTTTATGTTTTGTCGTATTGTACACGACAGTTGTATTAGTAAGTTGTATTTGTATTCTGTACTATGTATCTGACGACCCAAGATGGGTGATGTATACCTAATTTTGGGGGCGTCACAGTTGGTATCAGAGCTTAGGGATATGATCCCTGGCTAAGATGTGAGAATAGAACTAGGAGGGGAGAGACGGGGAATTCCTTCGCTAGTATGACATACCTAAGTTTATTTGCATGGTATTTAATTGGTCGGTCATAATATAAGGATAATATATGACATATCAATTAATTTTTATTTTGTGGCAGTATCTGAAAATGGCATCTGAGAATGTTGAGAATAGCAATGGAGCACAGACGACTGTTGATTCACCACATATCAATAATCAGGATAATGTGCATCAGGAAGGTGTCAATCCTCATGCAAACAACAACACTGACCAAATGATGAATGATCAAATGTTCAGAGGCTTTATGCAATTCATGCAACAACAGGTGAAAGCGGCTCCTGTCCACAACGTAGGTGGAAATACTGGAAACTCTCAGGCGGTCACCGCTAAACAGTTTAAGGAGCTGGGACCACCGGAGTTTAAGGGAGAGCCCAAACCACTTGTAGCTGAAACATGGATAAAGCAGATCACCAAGATATTTGATGTCTTGGGTTGCTCCGAGGAGCAAAAGGTTCCCTTTGCCGCCTTTATGTTGCGAGGAGAGGCAGATTACTGGTGGGAATCGATAAAGCGTACTCAACCTGCCGCACTGAAGATGTCTTGGGAGAAGTTCCAAGAGCTGTTTAACGACAAATACTTTCCCGAGAGTATTCGTCACATGAAGGAGGTGGAGTTCATCAAATTGGAGCAGAATAATATGACCGTGTCGCAGTACGAGGCAAAATTTGCGGAGTTATCCCGGTTTGCGTCCCACCTGGTGGATAATGAAGAAAGAATGACGCGGATGTTTTTAAGAGGTTTGAAGCCGGAGATACGTCAACATCTTGTTTCTCATAAACTGTGTTTGTATTCAGATGTTGTAAATAGGGCTCAGTTGGTGGAGCGCGATAACGAGACAACGCAACCAAAAGAGAGCAGCCGGCAAAATGATAATACCAGTGAGAGCAGTCATCGAAGCGGTGACAACAAGCGTGGAGGGAATCAACAGGCCAGAAATGGTAACCACTTCGGTGGTAATCAGGGCCAAAACAATAAGAATGGACATTTCAAGAAGAGGAGATTCAACAATGATGGAAAGACGTCAGCACCAGCACCTGTCGTTAAGGAAGGAGAACGACCACCTATCATATGTTTCAAATGCGGAGGGGAGGGGCACATCAGTCCAAACTGCGCGATGCCGTCCAAAGCATGTTATAATTGTGGAAGAGAAGGTCATTTAGCCCGATTTTGTCGTTTACCGAAGACAAATTCAGCTAGGATGGAGGCACCAAAGGCCGTCCCAGAAAAGTCAAAACCGGTTGTGCAAGGGAGAGCGTTTGTTGTGACCTCCCAGAAGCAAGGAACCCGAATGAGGTCATCACGGGTAAGCTTATCATAAACTCTAACGAAGTCTATACTTTATTTGATACCGGTTCAACCCATTCTTTTATTTCTCCTACTTGCGCTCATCGATTAAATTTGATTCCGGAGAAATTAGACTTTGACTTATCTGTGGAAACTCCATTGGGAGAAACCTTCATTACATCCACTGTTTATAAGTCTTGTTTGGTTCAAGTTGGTACCCACACATTACCTGTCGATCTGATTTCATTAAAAATACTTGCATTTGACGTGATTCTAGGGATTGATTGGTTAACTACTCATCATGCAAAAATTGATTGTTTTCGTAAGGTTGTTAGCTTTCATATTCCTAATCGACCTATTATGCGAATTCAAGCAACCAAACCATTAAAATCAATCGCTGTCATCTCAAGCCATAAAGCTATTCGTTTATTGAAAAACGGATGTCAAGCTTTCTTAGCTCATGTCACAGATCTAAACAAAAATACGTCAGTTTTGAATGATATTTCTATTGTTAATAAATTCCCTGACGTATTCCCTGAAGAACTTCCTGGCCTACCCCCAGAGCGTGAAATTGAATTTTGTATCGACCTTGAACCCGGTACAAAACCCATTTCCAAAGCCCCATATCGAATGGCTCCTATTGAACTTCAGGAGTTAAAGATCCAACTGCAGGAATTGTTAGACATTGGCTTTATTCGTCCTAGTACTTCTCCTTGGGGTGCTCCTGTTCTATTCGTGAAGAAGAAAGATGGAAGTATGCGACTTTGTATTGATTATCGGGAGTTGAATCATGTCACCATCAAAAATAGGTACCCATTGCCACGTATTGATGACCTGTTTGACCAGTTGCAAGGAGCACAATTCTTTTCAAAGATCGATCTTCGTTCTGGATATCATCAGCTGAAGGTTAGAACTGAGGATATTCCAAAGACGGCTTTTAGAACTCGGTACGGGCATTATGAATTCCTAGTCATGTCCTTTGGATTGACTAATGCTCCTGCTGCCTTCATGGATATGATGAACCGGGTATTCAAGGAATATTTGGATCACTTTGTGGTCGTCTTTATTGATGACATCCTTATTTATTCCAAAAGCCGTGAAGATCATGAGCAACACTTGAGGCTGGTACTCCAAAAGCTTCGTGAATACAAGCTTTATGCCAAGTTGAAGAAATGCGAGTTCTGGCTGGAGGAGGTAGCATTCCTTGGGCACGTAGTATCAAGTCGTGGAATATCGGTTGACCCGGCAAAGATTGAAGCTATTCAAAGCTGGGAGCAACCTAAATCAGTGACCGAGGTACGTAGCTTTCTTGGTTTAGCTGGTTATTATCGGAGATTCGTGGAAGGATTTTCTCGAATCGCTACTCCATTAACTCAGCTGACTCGGAAAGATACAAAGTTTGGTTGGAGCGAAGAATGTGAGCAGAGTTTTCAAGAACTCAAGAGGAGACTCATTTCAGCACCTGTTCTAACAATACCATCTGGCTCGGAGGGATTTGTCATCTACAGTGATGCTTCGAGCAAAGGGTTGGGATGCGTTCTCATGCAACATGGAAAAGTCATAGCCTATGCATCAAGACAACTCAAGGAATATGAGAGGAATTATCCTACTCATGATCTAGAGTTGGCAGCTGTTGTCTTTGCACTTAAAATTTGGAGGCATTACTTGTATGGGGAGAAAGTGGAGATCTTTACGGATCATAAAAGCCTCAAATATTTCTTCACTCAAAAGGAACTCAACATGCGACAACGACGTTGGCTTGAACTGTTGAAAGATTATGATCATACCATTCAATACCATCCTGGAAAAGCGAACGTGGTAGCTGACGCATTGAGTAGAAGATCATATGCGGGTACAAGTGCAATATTAACAACGCAAAGGCCCATTTTGTGTGACTTGCAAAGGATGGAGATAGAGTTGAAGACTCCAGGGACCCATGTGATGATGGCGAATATACGAGTAGAACCGACTTTAATCGATAAAGTTAAAGCTGCTCAAGCTACAGACCTGGAGCTGATGCGTATGAGAAGAAAGTGCAAGAAGGTGCTATGCCGGAAGCAAGAATCGATGAAGAAGGAATACTTCGAGTCAACTCCAGACTTTGTGTTCCTAACAACCCTGATTTAAAGTATGAAATCATGATGGAGGCGCACAACACACCGTTTGCAATCCATCCTGGAAGTACCAAAATGTATCATGATCTTCGTCATACATTTTGGTGGAGCAATATGAAGAGAGAGATAGCGTTGTTTATCTCAAGGTGTCTAACTTGTCAACGAGTCAAAGCGGAGCATCAAGTACCAAAAGGTCCATTGCAACCACTTGAAATTCCAGAATGGAAGTGGGAGCACATTACCATGGATTTCGTTACCGGTCTTCCTAGGGTTTCTCAAGGTATTGATGCGATTTGGGTCATTGTTGATAGATTGACCAAGTCTGCTCATTTCTTACCGATACGAGAAACTTATACACTTGAACGTCTTGCTCGTATGTACATAAACGAGATTGTAAGACTGCATGGTATGCCAGTATCCATAGTTTCTGATCGAGACCCAAGATTCACTTCACGATTTTGGGTTAGTTTACAAAAAGCTATGGGCACGGAGTTACGATTTAGTTCAGCATATCATCCTCAGACGGACGGACAATCAGAGAGGACTATTCAAACTCTTGAAGATCTATTAAGACTCTGTGTCTTTGACTTCAAGGGAAGTTGGGACAAGTTCTTACCATTGGTGGAGTTTTCCTACAACAACAGTTATCAAGCAAGTATTGGCATGGCTCCATTCGAAGCATTGTATGGAAGAAAATGTCGTTCTCCAGTATGCTGGGATGAGGTGGGCGAAGCAACGTTGTTGGGACCGGAGTTGGTACGTATGACTACAGAAAAGATTCAAACGATCCGACAACGTATAAAAACCTCACAAGATCGACAAAAGAGTTATGCTGATCTTCATCGAAAGGACGTGAAATTTGATGTAGGAGATCATGTGTTCTTACGTGTTGCTCCATGGAAAGGAGTTACGAGATTTGGAAAGAGAGGAAAGCTAAATCCTCGATTCATCGGTCCATTTTTAATCCTCGATCGAGTAGGAACTGTGGCTTATAGACTCGCTTTACCGCCAAGTATGTCTCGTGTTCATAACGTTTTCCACATATCCATGTTACGCAAATATGTGGAAGACCCGAACCACATTATTGAGTTAGAACCGGACGAAATAGCGGAGGATTTGACGTATGAAGAAGTTCCTGTTCAAATCTTGGATAAGAAGGAACATATTCTACGCTCCAAGGTTATACCTCAAGTCAAAGTTTTGTGGAGAAACCACGATGTTGAGGAAATGACTTGGGAGTTAGAATCAGAAATGAAATCAAGGTATCCTTACCTCTTCGACATACCAGGTACGTACCCTAATTTCGAGGGCGAAATTTCATAAGAAGGGGAGGTTGTAAGACCCCAACTTTTATAAATAAAGATGAATTTTCTATAAATATCATTTTTGAATATTATGGAGTTAATTTGATATAATGTTATAGTTGTGGGTAATATTTATAAATTTTGCAAAGTACGCAAGTTGTTATATAATATTGGTCGGGGAATATTCGTTTTAACAGGGAATATTCGTACAACGACACAATCATTGGTGGACCCCACAACGGAATTATTGTCGGATTGAGAAAACGACAAAAATATTTTATTAAAAATAACGGCGGAAGTTTTACCATTGTTACTGTTGAACTACTCGGTAGTAAAAGTACAGTAATACGTGTGGTTGCATAGTAGCACACGGTATTGATTATTAATGCTTATGTGAGAAGTCACTCAGTTTGATTCAATTATTGTCAGTTAATAATATGAATTATTTAGCGATAATGACGTTTTGTTTTATTCGTATTATTAACGTAATAAAACAGAAACATCTTTTTATATAAAACAAAATACTTTATTAAAGTTATTCTATAAATAGAATATATTATATTTTATTTAAAAGATTTTTCTTTAAATATGGACCGTCAGATTAAAGTAATCAATCTGGACCGTTCATGGATTAGTTACTATGCATTCTATTTTTCTATAAATAGCAGCTCATTCCTTCATTATTTCTTACGAATTCACTGAACTCTAGAGAGAGAAACTATAGAGAGAAACTATAGAGAGAAACTATAGAGAGAGAGAGAAGAAGAGTATTCTGCTACTTAACTACTTTCTTACTTCAGCTCTTCTTTAAAACGGTAAGGGGTGTTATTCTTTCTTATTCATGAAGAGAACTGTTGTTATTCCATTTCTTATTATTCTGTTGGAATAACCTGTATACGCGGATCTACCCTATACTTGGTGACATTCTTCTATTATTCTGTTGGAACATCCTGTCTGTGTGTTTTACACCGGACCTGGTTCCGTTTTTATTATTATTCTGTTGGAATATCCTGTCTGTGTGTTTTACACCGGACCTGGTTCCATTATTTATTATTCTGTCGGAATATCCTGTCTGTGCGTTTACGCCGGACCTGGTTCCATTATTTATTATTCTATTGGAATAACCTGTCTGTGCGGTCTATCGCATGCATGGTGATTTCTTTTGTTATTCCATTCTTTATTGTACTCAGTTGGTTAAGTTTTGACTTCTATACTCCATGAAATTTGTGGAATATCCTTGATAGTTGCGTTTCATCTAGTATCTTTTCATGAAAATATTCTTCTGATCATTCTTGAATTTTACTCCACAAAACAGTATCATGTTGACAATTTGGACGTTGTTAATTCCTGGATAAATTAATTCTTGAACTTGTTTTATTGAATTCTTATATCATTGTCATCATCCTCATGTTTATAAAATGTTGAAAGTCATCTGTGGTATGTAGTGCATAGATGGACTTGGTATGATTATGACCAGGGATTATTCGGTATAATCATGACCGTAATGTTACAAATGATGTGGTAAAAGTCCTCATTGGCCCGTAGTGCATTGATGGACAGTTGTTGGCATGATCATGACCATTAATGAATACACGAATATCCTTGGCCGTAGTGCAGGGGTGATTCGATGATGTGGATTATTTTATTAAGCTGAGTCTCAGCGATCACAGTGTTGAAAAACCTTTTAAATCATAAAAGATAGTAGAGTTTATTTTCTACTTGACTCTTTTAATGGATTGCTTGTTCCGCTGCAGTTAAACTTGATGTCTATTATATTTTATCAGTTTAACATTGTTGAAGGCTAATGATAATTTATTCTGCATTATCTTAGTCATAATATTTCTTACTGGGCTAGTTGAGCTCACCCTTTCTTTCACTGTTCTCTTCAGGAAATGAGAACGTAGCTGGGGCAAGTCGGGGAACGGAGTGATGGTCCGAATGATAGTATTAGTTAGTAGTCCTCACTATTCTATGTAATGGTGTGTTAATAAATGTAACGAGGACTCCTTTTGAGTATGAATACTCTCTAGAAGATAATATTTGTATTCAAACTCACAGTTTATGTTTTGTCGTATTGTACACGACAGTTGTATTAGTAAGTTGTATTTGTATTCTGTACTATGTATCTGACGACCCAAGATGGGTGATGTATACCTAATTTTGGGGGCGTCACACTATAGACTCGCGTTACCTCTAAGTATGTCTCATGTTCATAATGTTTTTCACATATCTGTGCTTCGTCAATATGTGAAAGACCCGAACCACGTCATTGAGTTAGAACCGAACGAGATAGCCGAAGACTTAACGTATGAGGAGGTACCTGTCATGATCTTGGATAGAAAGGAGCATGTCCTGCACACAAAGGTCATACCACAAGTCAAAGTTTTGTGGAGGAACCATGCTATTGAAGAAATGACCTGGGAGTTGGAAACGGAAATTAAAGCGAGGTATCCTCACCTTTTCGAAACATCAGGTACGTACGTCAATTTCGAGGGCGAAATTTCATAAGGAGGGGAGGTTGTAAGACCCCAACTTATGATAAATGAAATTTAATTTCCTCTATTTATTATTTTGAAATAGTAAGGGTTGATTTGAGTAATGTGGTTAGTTATGGGTGAAATGCGCAAATATTTCAAGTAAGCAAGTGGTTATAAAATATTCATTGTTGTCGGGGAATATTCGTTTGGTCGTGGAATATTCTTACTGTCAGGGAATATTCGTATGATGGCGCAGCCTTGTGTGGGCCCCATAACGGAAAGTGAATGGATGAAGAAAACGACAAGTATAAGTTGTTTATATATAACGGCGTAGTTATTACCGTTAATACTGTTGAAATACTCGATGGTTAAAACACAGTAGCACACGGTATTGCACCAATTATTTATTCTTACGTAAGAAGGCACTACTCAATAATTGTTACAGTAATTACTGTTCAATATTTTATTTTATTGATTCAATAATTGATACGTTGATATTTTATATTACTGTTATTTTAATAATTATCACTACACAATATTTTTCATTATCGGAACAATAATTCATATTATCTGAATAATATTATTGGATAACATTATTGGCAATGTCTAGAAAGTTCTGTCTAAGGAGAGGTTTGGTCACCTAATTGCGCGCCAGTAAGGAGAGATCCTTATTGGAAAGTCCCCTCTTTCCTAGGAACTGCATGGTTGTCAATATTGTGATTCTGTGATATTATTTATGAATAATTAATTATTAATTTATATGATGATGAAAATATTCATTGTATGTGGATATAGATGGAGAAAATTTTTAATGTGACAATTGTTGAAAATTAATATTTTATCTTTTTTCTGATAAAAAAATTTATTTAAATATATTATTATATTATAATAATATAATAATGGTGATGTTTTTACAATGAATGTGGGATATATGAATAAATGAGGAGGAAGAGTATTTTTGTTACTAAAAATATTTAAAACATGTTTTTCATGTTTGTGGACCCCATTTCTTGACTGAAATTTGATTATAGCTTGTAAAATCGTCTGTTTGTGGATTTCAATCAATTTCTGTTTGGAATTTGAAAAAACTTTCTTCTGTAAAGTTGTAGAGAATGGAATTTCCTATGAAAAAGACATTAGTTTTAAATTTTTTTGATAAAATGGCTATTTATTATGAATTATTGGAGTTCCGAAGTTCCGGAATAATTGATTTTTGGAAGTTTTAATTGTTTTATTCAAGAAAAACGTTTTTCGCAATCCCACATGTGTGGTAAATGAGCTGAATTCAGATTCTTTGGTGGTGGGCTTGAATATTTAATAAATAAAATTATTTTATTAAATTTTCTTCTTTGGTGTTCTAAGCATTTTCCTATAAATAGGGTGCTTAGATTAGAATTGAAAATCACAACAGAAACTGAAGTTTTCTCTCTCTTTCTCTCTCTATATTATCGAGCGTATTCTTGTGAGTATTTTAAGACTTTGAGAGTTGTTATACGGTGCAAGTTCCTTCAGCATTATATCCAGTATTCCAGTCAGAAGTACTGTCTTTTTGGAGGTAAGGGATGTTATTTTTTTTCGTAAATGATATTATTTCTTTCAATATCATTATGTCGAAATATTGGTCTGAACTTTTTATCAAATTTGAAACTTTTTGTGTTGGAGTCACTATTCACGTATACGGCACTATTCACGTATACGGCACTATTCACTGAAAAATAAAATTTTCTTCTTTTTATCTAAGATATCTATTATGGATACTAGCTTTGATTGTATCCATGTTTTGATCATTCTTGAATTTTACTCCACTATGATTATTTATGAGGTATTTTTGGACATGGATAAACCGAAATACAAATCCTTAATATTTATTCTTTTGTTTCACTAGATTCGTTTCCTTTAAAATATTTTTCATCATCCTCAGTCCTAAATGATGATATAACTGAATATATTTGGCCTGTAGTTCAAAGATTAATGATTTTATGATGAATATCTTTGGCCGTAGTGCAAAGATGAACATGTGTTGAGATGAACAAGACCAACTGATGAATATCTTTGGTTTGTAGTGTAAAGATGAATATTTGATTTATGATTGATATTACATGGATAAAATATTGATGATGGACTTTTAAATTCATAGATAATAGTCGATTTCATTCTCTACGTAACTCTTCTATGAATTATTATTTCCGCTGCGAATATTGATCTGAAACTTGTTGTTTATTATATTCTCTCAGATTTTTCCCTATTGAAGACTAACAATAATTTGTTCTATATTATCTTAGTCGTAATATTCTTTGCTGGGCTAGTTGAGCTCACCATTTTCCTTTTTGTTCCATTTTTCTTCTCAAGAGGCGAGAATGTAGCGAGTATTAGTCGGGGTATGGAATGATGGTTCTAGAACGTTGTTTAGTAGTCCTCACTATTTTTGTAAAATAATGTATCAATAATGGAAGTAATCCATAATTAACTTAACATTTTTAGTGTCATGAATTAACTATTTCAATAATCAACATTCATTCCATTACCTAATTTAAATAACTTATTTAAATTATACAATTTATATTGAATAATTACATTTAATTTTCTCTTTCTCTCTATAAATTGTTTTCAAATAATTTATTTATATATTAAATATATAATTTAATATATTCAATCATTTATTCAAATATGAATTTAATTTACTAATTTGATACCAATATATATATTTTATATATTGGATCTCATTTTCTTAAATAAATTACTTCTACACTTTGCATATATAAAAGTTACTTTCAATTTTTTATAAGTTGGTCACCCAACTTAAGTCTTCTCTAGTCTTCCCCTTCGTTTTTAAAAGCTTGCAAATCACCCCCTAGCATATTCTTTGCATATTCTCAGAATATTCTTTATTCCTTAGCATATTCCTTAAGATATTTTCTTAAGTTTCAAATATTAGGTTTTTAACACTAAGGTTTTCGTAACTCGTACAATTCTCCCTCTCTTATCTTTAGCTTGCTTTTGTTAAATTATCCAATCTTAGTAACTTAATTTAATCAAATAAGTTACTACATAAATCTCCTTAATTTATTTTACCCTCTTGGAATCATATAATTTACATAACTCATATTTGATATATAAATTATATAAAATATAACATAACATACTCAAATCACATATTTATTTTATAATTGTAAAATAAATATGCTACACAGAATTTCTTATGAAAATATAATTATTTACATACCCAAGATATTATAATATAATATCCTTACTTCATTATCATAAATTCAATTAAGAATTTATTTACTTTCTTAAGATATTACGATAAATATAATATTTTTTCTTTATTAAATTAATTTTATATAAGAATTTATTCTAATAATCTTGTGTAAAGTATATATAAATATTATATGCTTAACCCGCCTCTTTTTGCCTCATTACACAAAATTGTTCCAAACAATTTTATTTTCCTGCATAATAAATATATATTTATATTTATCACCTTGCGAATATTCTTTATAATGCACATGTACTCGCATCACATATAGAAAATAAATAATAAATTTTATTCTTTCACCTTAAAAATTGTTTATATCAATTTATTCACATATAGTAAGTATAACTTAATATATTTACCTTATAAATAAAAATTTATTCAGTAAATAAGATATTATAATTAAAATAATATTTTTTCTTTATTAAAATAATTCAACTCTAGAATTTATTTTAATATCATTTATTTAAAGTATACAATAATTCTTGTATACTAATTACTTTCTTTTCCCTTCTATAAATTGTTTTTAACAATTTAACCATAATAAATATAATAATATACTTACTACATTAAAAGCATACATACATTATATCCAATAATGTAATACATGATTTCTTCAATAAAAGGGTAGTTATACATTAAATATATATTTAATGCCACCAATTCACCACATTAAAATAATTTAATATTATAGATTATTTTAATTCTACCGATCTCATTTTCTTTAATAAATTGCCCATACAATTTATTTACATATAATAAATATATAACACTAATATATTTATTAAGCATAAGCATCACATATTGAATAGTTCATACCCACTTATGCAATATAATATTATCCAACATATTATCTAATACGAATTTTATTTATTTAATTTTTATTTTAATATTACCCAAAAAATTTGGTTATCACACCCACCCCCTGGTCCCCCACCCCCCTCCACAGTACCCCCACCCCCAACGGAGGCCTAGAGACTGCAGATATTGTTCAATGCCCAGATTTTCCTCCTCGTTCAAGGTAAGTGCTTCCCAATTTTTTTTAGGGTTCATACAGACATTTGATATAATTGCTGAAATTTGGATGAATTTGTGAGTTGTCAATATAATTGCTAAAATTTGGATAAATTTGTAAGTTATTGATATGATTGTTCAAATTAATTGGGTGTATACTTAAATTAGGAAAGTGATTTTGGAGTTGTTGTTTTGTTGATATTAATTAAGTACTTTTGGGCAATATTACAGCTTCTGTAAGTGTATATCATCCTATGTATTGTTTGAATTTTGTATTTTGCTTGATATTTCTGACTGAATTTCCCACGAAAATTCTGTCAGAATTTTGGAGATGCAAAATTTGTGGGCCCTACAAACTATTATATATATATATATATATATATATATATATATATATATATGTGTGTGTGTGTGTGTGTGTGTGTGTGTGTGTGTGTGTGTGTGTGTGTGTGTGTGTGTTACTTAATTTTCTAATACTAAAATTCAGTAATTAAGTAGAATAAACTTAATTAGTTTCCAACTAATAAAATAAAACAAAATAAAAATTTACTAAAATAATATATAATAAAAAAAGAAATAAAATTAAATTAAGCAACTTAATTAAATAAATATAATAAAAGAAATAAATATAATTTAATAAATGGATTAAATTAAATTTACTAAAATAAAATATAATACAAAATAAATGAATTTCAACAATTATATCAATAAATTTAATTTAATTAATTTATTAAATAAAATAAATTTTAAAAATCAGATAATATAATATAATACAAAATAAAGTAAAATAAAATAAAATGATAAATTAAATTAAATTGAATAAAATAAAACAAATTTGATTTAATTTAATAAAAAATTAAATTTATTAAAAAAATATTTAAAAATATATAATATAATACAAATGAAATACAATTTAATAAAAATAAAATAAAATAAAAATAATAAAATAGAATAAAATAAATTTAATAATATTTAATTTAATTAAAATAATTTAAATCAAATTAAATTTAAAAAATTTAATAAAAAAATTTAAAAATTATATAATATAATACAAAATAAAATAAATTAAATTAAAATAATAAATTAAATTAAATTAAAATAATTAATAAATTAAATTAAAATAATTAATAAATTAAATTAAATTAAAATAATTAATAAATTAAATTAAATTAAAATAATTAATAAATTAAAGTAAAGTAAATTAGAACTTATATAATATAATAAAAAATAAAAAATAAAAGAAAATATAATATAATATAATAATAGACTAAGTAGCATTTGCTTAGTTGGGATGCAATTCAAAGAGACTAGATAAGAATGTTGTCGTGGAAATAAAATAATATGCTTTGGAACTTAGTTAGAAACCCGTTTGACAAGTAGGAGTAAATATCGAATAGTAGTCTCTATAGATTCCAAATAACAATTCTCATAAACTAAGTACCACTTACTTAGTTTATCATTAACAAAATAAACTAAGTAACATTTGCTTGGTTTGACACAATTTTCAATAAATGCAATAATACTCTCCTTACATATATGTACTCTTCCTTGTATGCAGGTTTCGACATAGCAGTTGCAGCTAATAGTACTCCAATCGGTTCCTCGGTAAGTGCGTTGTATTTAGTTATTTAGTTATCAAGTTCTCACACAAATATTTAATACATGTTTTATGAATGTTTTTATTAGGCGTTGAGGAGGACCTTGGGCCGAGATCCTACCATTTAGATTTTTGGGATCAAGCCCACACGCCTAAGGCCGAGCGTGCTTTGTTCTCAGACAGCTTTAGCTATACGGGTTAAACTCATCTTACTATTTAGCTTTTAGTAATATTCAATCGTAAATAAAATGATATAATTAACATACGTATACAAAATAAATTACAGGACCGATTTCAGAGGCTTCAGGGATGAGCGTATAGCTGAGCTGGAGGCTATTAGGAGGGGTTCTGAGCCATTAGATTCTGCCACCCCTCTTCCTGATATTGTATTAGATTGGGATGAGGAGCTGAGACTATGGGTCGTGTCTCAGGATCCCCCTACTAGCAGTACCGGCAGATATCGAGTGTTGGGTCTGCGGATGATACCCACATATACACTTCTTGGAGGTAATATTTTTTATGTTTCACGCAAATTATCTGAATTTATCACATTATATAAATTATTATTAGTAATCAAATTTGTATCTTTTTATAGGCTCCAACTAGCGCCAGCGTCCGAAAGCACATGTCGGACCATCTCATACGGGCGCTGGCTTGGATGACGATATCTTCCAATGGCTGATAGGGGCCGTGTCGGATAGGTTCGATACCGATCCAGTCTTTCAGAGTCAGCAGTTGCCTTCTAGTTCTCGTCTTCACCAGATTACTCATGAGATTATAGCAGGGGCCTCTGCAGAGAGTGTAAGATTACCGCGGGACCAGTTCGACGCTTGGAGCGGCGAGATGCTTCGGATGGTGATTACCCTCTTGGAGGAGGCTTTTCGTCCGCCCCCGCCTACTCAGGTATTCTTATTGTTTATGTTTTTTTCAATTAAGGCTAGCTTGTTAATTCTCTCTCTCTCTCTCTCTCTCTCTCACACACACACACACACACACACACACACACACACACACAATATATATATATATATATATATATATATATATATATATATACGGACTGATGATTTATATTTTTGATTCAGGGTGGCGATGGCGAGCAGACTGGCGATGACAAGCAGGCGGACGACACTGCTTTTCATACACCAGAGCAGCGTCGTTCACCTCCGCCCGATGATGATACTTTTACTAGTTTATAGTTCATTTGTATTCATGTTATTGTAGAACATTTGTATATATTGTGGTGTCTAATTGCGTCTGTATAAGTATTGTAAATTATATTGTTTATCATTTATGGAACATTAACTTATATTTGTAATTGGTTAGCTTATATTTATGGAACATTAGCTTACAATACGTTTTGGTGGATATTTGAATGTGAATGTGAATGATAATGAGTTGAAGATTACGTTTTGGTGGATATTACATTTTAGCGCGACATTGCATATTTGAATGTGAGATACAAGTTTATATTACTGTGTATTAGGTTGTGACAGGTTACAGGTACATAAATGGGTTTAAATACCTGAAAACTGAACTTTTCAAATCTGCATTAAAAAAAATAATTATTTCCGACGGAATAAGGTATCTCCGACGGAAATTCCGTCGGATTTAACAATTACCCAATTTTTAATAAATACCGGTATATTTTAATTTTCAGTCGGAACTAAGTTAATTTCAAGGGAATACATCCGTCGAAAATAAGGTATATTATACTCGACGGAAAGTTTTGTCCTATTTATTCAGTCGTAGATAGCTTATGTTCGACGAAATTCCGTCGGAGATAAATTCGTCGAAGATAAGGCAGATCCGACGGAATTTTTGACGGATCTTATCTTGGACGCGTATATATAAGATCGGATTTCTGATGGAATATATATTCCGTCGAAAATACTTTATTTCCGACTGAATAGGACTATTTCTAAGGGAATATTCCGTCGGAATTAAGCTTTTTTCTTGTAGTGAGACTTTGACTTTTAGACTTTTTCAATCAATTGGGTTGTAATTTGTCACTTAATTTATATTAGGAGTTGGGTTAATGATGTAAAGACTATAAATAGATGGTTTTAATTCAATAGATTAATCATCTATTACACTTGCAACAAAACCCTAGTTTTGAGAGAAGACAATTAAGGCTTGAAGCAATTGAAGGAGCACGAATGAGGCAATTGAAAAGCTTGCATAAGAGATTCAAGAATTGTTACAAACAAATTTTATTCCTTTCTGTATCTTTTAATTTGTATTCTTGAATGCAATTTCTGTGACAATCCAAATTTTTGAGAATTATTAAAATAAGAATTTAACAAATAAAATTCTTATTAGATGGTATTTTATGTGATATTGTATTGCATAAATGAATCCGTGCTATGCAATATGTGATTTTGTGCATAATAAATATATTATTATTATATATATTTATTATATGTAAGCAAATTGTAGGAATAATTTAATAAAGGAAATAAGATGGGTAAAAATTAAAATAATATATTATATTAAATTTTTTTAATGTGGTAAATTGGTCACATTAGATATACTTAATTTATAACCACCATTTTATTGTATAAATCATATATTACATTATTGAGTGTAATGTATGCATGTTTTTAATGTAGTGAATATATTATTATATTTATTACAGTTAAATTTTTGAAAACAATTTATAGAAGGGAAAAGAAAATAATTATTTTAAGTATACAAAAATTATTATATACTTTAAATAAAGGATATTAAAATAAATTCTAGCATTGAATTATTTTAATAAAGAGAGAATATTATTTTAATTACAATATCTTATTCACTGAATAAATTTCCACTTATATGGAAAATATGAAATGCATATATTTTTGCTCATACAATGTAAAGGAATATTATATTTGTATTCAATAAGTATTATGGGTAATACATATGTAGCGATTCAAAATTTTTTGATATATTAAAATAAAGATTTAATAAAATAAATTTGTATTTTAATAGTTTATTATATTGCATTGTATGTTTGATTACGTGCGGTATAATATGTGGATGTATGTGATAGGATATATGTAATAATTTATATTTATTATATTTAGTAAATTGTTATAAACAATTTATTGTGGAAAAAGAAATCAAATAATTATTTTATTTGATTTATATTATACTGTTTATGTGATAATTTCGGTATAATGTACGTGTGAATGTGGCGTGATAAATATATTAAAATATATTTACTACGTAAATAATTGCTGAAAACAAATTATAATACAATGGATGGAAATTTTGTACATATTAAAATAGTTTATGAAAATAAATTATTTTAATTAATTTATTAAATAAAATATTTTTATTTAATAAATAGTTTCCATTTTTATGGAAAAGATTTATGGTTATTTTATTTTAATTTTTAAAATGCGTTATGTATTTAATATTTAATGCGATACGTACGGAGGGCATTAGAATTATATTATGCATGAAAAAAAGGTGCATGAGTTGTATATTAAAGGATGAGTCATGTTATTAAGCTGGAGGTGTTACGCTACTGACACCTAGCATAGCTTTTGTAAAGGCTGAGTTAGTGGGTTTCTCCAGCAATAGCTCAAATTATTTCACCAACTCCTTTTCCAAAGTCTAACATATATACAAGTTCATCTCTTCTCCAAGTCCAAGTGTATGAGTTCCTTGAACTCATAAGTTCATATACGAAAACTTCACCCAAAAATAAGGAGACAAATAGTGAATTTTTTAGTTTAAGCTTGGTTTCTAGAGCAGTGTTGAACAATTAATCACGATCAAGGAGTGAAATCAGTTTACAAGCAAAGATTGAATCAAGAGTTCAAGAATCAAACTTCAACAAAAGGGTAACATACTCTTTTCTTTTAAATTTTAAGTTTAATTGTTAAATTGCTAGAAATTGGTTGTTATTGTAATTGATTGTTAAGAACTATTGTTGTGGGAGGTTGTATTCACTACACCAAATAGGGATGTAGCGAAGGAAATTTTGTGAAATAATTTATTCCTTCACATGAGGAGTTGTTTAGCGAAAGAACAGTGAAGGAAAAAAGTATAGTGACAATATAGTTATTAGCGAAAGAAACATCCTTCACAATTTATATTTTTTTCCTCGCAAAATTGGGGAGATAGAAAGATTTTTGGAGCCAATTTATGATGAAAGTTTGCGAGGAAAAAAATCTATTAATGAAGGAATTATTACTCATTATATATTATTGGTCAGAGATTTTTTACAAGAAAAAATTAGTCGCTGTTTTGTTTTAAATAATTTTTTAGAATTAATTGTGGTGAATATAAATATCTTAAATTTTTTACAATAGTAAATTTACTTTTAATAACATTTTTTAAGTAACTTAAAATATCAACTATTTATTTTAATAAACTATAAAGTAAATAACTTGACACTACGTTAAACTTTAAAATTTCTCCATAAAAGTTTATTTTTATGATCATAAATAAAGTTAAAGTTAAATAAAAATAAAATAAAATAATCCAAAAGACTTTAAATTTTATTTCAAATACATAATATTAATCCAAAAAAGTCAGATTAATTTAAAGTAACTTTATTTTCTGGTATTGTATTTAACATTTAGTTAAATAACAATTAGGGAGGGTTTTAAGAAAGTCTTTTGGATTATTTAATTTTATTTTTAATTAGTTCAATACTTTAAGAAATTTTAAACCATAATAAAAAATTATAAATGAAAATAATCTCCCAAAAACTTAAAACTTTATGTCCGGTCTGTGAGAAAGGGAAGCAAGAGCGATCAAAGGTTTTGCTTAATCCTTATCCAAAATTAAGTTTCAACCAGGTAGATGTTGGCTCGCTTCCCATTTGATTTCCTCTCTCTTCCTTAGCCAAAGTTTAGGCGGGGAGAAATAAAAAATTAGCGCCAAATTTTGCCGCAAGTAGCGAGATCGAGATTTGATTGTGTGAAAAATGTTTCCTACGGGTATAGGGATTATCATTATTCCCAAAATTTTACCCCAAACTTCATCTTTGCATCTTCAAATCTGCTCCTTCTGTACCCAATTGCAGAAGCCTTAACTTCGAAGGCCCAAAGACCCATCAATTTGTTAGAAGCACTACAAGCAAATCGGCTAAGTTCGACGGAATTATTTGCGACGGACATATTCCCTCGAAGATAGTCTATGTCTGACGGATATTTCAGGCGAAAATATAGTAATTCCGACGGACGTCCGTCAGAAATAGAAGGAGCCCCTTGGCGCCAAAGTTCGCACCAGCGCCAGCGCCAAACTTATATTCGACGGAATAATGTTTACTTTCGACGGACTATTAGTCGAAGATAATATAATTACGACGTATGTATTTTCGACGAAAATTCCATCGAAAATAAGCTTTAAAACCTAATCAGATCACTTTCTCCCCAGCCGCCTCTCATTCTCATCCTCACATTCTCTCTCTCACTTTCATTTCTCTCACTGCTCTCCTCTCCCTACCACCTGACGCCACCACCATCTCTGCCACTAGAGACCGCCACCACCAGGCACCACCCCTAACGGCTGCCACCACCAGACGCCACCCCCAGCAGCTGCCACCACTAGACGCCGCCACCACCAGCAGCCACCAACAGTAAACACCACCATCAACAGCAGCCACCACCACCAGACACCACCACCATCAGACGCCACCGCCACCAACCACCATCGCCAGACACCACCAGCCACCACCACCAACACCGGTATTTATGAAATTCAAAAAATTAATTAAAGGTATGATTTTCTAAACCTTTAGTTTGCAAATTAATTAAAGGTATGATATTTCTGATATTGGACATGATATTTGTATGATATTTCTGAAATTTGTGACTTAATTTGTTTTAGGTTTAGTATGAGTTTAAATATGAGATTAACCTAATTATATTTGTGATATTTGTATGATATGTTGTTGCTATGAATTTGGGAGGCTGAAATTGGGACTACAAAATCTGAAATTTGGAGGCTGTGAATTATGAATGTCTTTGCTTTTCTTTATGTAATTGCAGTTTATATATGCGTTAGTGTATTGAATTTGGATTTTGGAATGTGGACAGTGTTTGTAAATGTGATATTTGATATTTTCGAATGAATTTCAGACGAAATTTCTGTCAAAAAACAGCAATTGCCAAATGTGTGGGCCCTACAAGTATATTTATTTATTATTTAATTAGTTTTCTAATATTAAAATAAACTAAGTAGCATTTACTTATTTTCTTACCACTAAAACTAAATTAAATTATAATTAAATAAAATAAATAAAAAATAAAAAATAAATTAAATTGAACAAAACAAAACAAATTTGATTTAATTTAATAAGACAATTAAATTTAATAAAAAATATTTTAAAAAATAAAAATAAAAAAATAAAAAAAAGTAAAATAAATTTAATTAAAATAATTCAAATTAAATTTAAAAAAAAATAAAAAAAATTAATATAATATAATTTAATTTAATTAAAATAATTCAAATTAAATTTAAAATTAAAAAAATACTAAATAAAATAAATATTAATAAAATAAATACTAAATAATAAATAATAAATATAATAAATTAAATTAAATTAAATTGCATAATACAAAAAACATTTGATTTAATTTAATAAATAAATTAAATTTAATAAAAATATATAAAAAATAAAATAATAAAATAAAATTAATTTAATTTAATACAATTTAATTTAATTAAAATAATTCAAATTAAATTAAATTTAAAATAAAAAGAATATAATTTAATTTAATAACAAAAAATTAAAATTATATAATATAATACAAAATAAAATTAAATAAATTAAAACCTAATAATAATATTTTTTTTTACAATATTCCAAAAATAATAATTATTTTTAATTATTTTTTATTTTTGGCCAATATTCATTGTAACTACTTACCGTTTTGTCAAAGAAATTTATATGAAGAAAAAAAACTTGAAACATGAAAGGAAATATAAACATTAAGTAAAACTAATGCCAAACAAATATTGAAACCCTAAGATTTGAAATGTAAAAATAAGATGTTCAATAATGTATAATTTTAACTTTTAGATTCTTAATTGTTATGATTTTTTTAACATTAATTTGAGGTTGTGTAAGACCCCAATTTTTATAAATAAAGATGAATTTTCTATAAATATCATTTTTGAATATTATGGAGTTAATTTGATATAATGTTATAGTTGTGGGTAATATTTATAAATTTTGCAAAGTAAGCAAGTTGTTATAAAATATTCGTTTGGTCGGAGAATATTCTTTTTGTCGGGAAATATTCGTACGACGGCACAATCATTGGTGGACCCCACAACGGAATTATTGTCGGATTGAGAAAACGACAGAATTATCTTTCTATAAAAATAACGGCTGAGGTGTTACCGTTAAAACCGTTAAAACTGTTGAACTACTCGGTAGTAAAAGTACAGTAATACGCGTGGTTGCATAGTAGCACACGGTATTGATTATTGATGCTTACGTGAGAAGTCACTCAGCTATACTCAATTATTGCTACATTAATTGCTGCATCATATCTCTTAAATTATTGTCATAGTATCATCTGTATAATATGTTATATTATTGAGACGTTGTGGTAAGTTTGGTTATTTTATGGGGGGGCCATATGTCATCATCTAAGAGTCTCTTCGTCAGTAGTAATTACCGTCGTCAATAGTAATTACCGTCGTCAATAGTAATTACCGTTGTCAATAGTAATTACCGTCGTCAATAGTATTTACCTTGGTCAATAGTAATTACTTTCGTCAATAGTAGTTGTCCCTTCAATATTACCAAGAGTCATTTGACCCTTCGTTAAGACCAAGAGTCATTTGACCCTTCGTTAAGACCAAGAGCCACCCTCAGTTTTTCTATAAATAGAGGCCTAGGGCTTCATTATTTTTCACGAATTCATTCAAGCTATAGAGAGAGAAAGTATAGAGAGAATAAGAGAGAGAGAGACTAAAAGTATTCTGCTACATCACTTTTCCAATATCCAGTTCTTTTAAGGTAGGGAATATTATTTCTTTTATATTCATGAAGAGAACTTCTGTTATTCCATTTGTTATTATTCTGTTGGAATAACCAGTATACGCGGTCTACCCTATACTTGGTGACATTCTTCTATTATTCTGTTGGAACATCCTGTCTGTGTGTTTTACACCGGACCTGGTTCCGTTTATTATTCTGTTGGAACATCCTGTCTGTGTGTTTTACACCGGACCTGGTTCCGTTTTATTATTATTCTGTTGGAATATCCTGTCTGTGTGTTTTACACCGGACCTGGTTCCGTTTTATTATTATTCTGTTGGAATATCCTGTCTGTGTGTTTTACACCGGACCTGGTTCCGTTTTATTATTATTCTGTCGGAATATCCTGTCTGTGCGTTTACGCCGGACCTGGTTCCATTATTTATTATTCTATTGGAATAACCTGTCTGTGCGGTCTATCGCATGCATGGTGATTTCTTTTGTTATTCCATTCTTTATTGTACTCAGTTGGTTAAGTTTTGACTTCTATACTCCATGAAATTTGTGGAATATCCTTGATAGTTGCGTTTCATCCAGTATCTTTTCAAGAAAATATTCTTCTAAGCGTTCTTGAATTTTACTCCACAATGCAGTATCATGTTGACAATTTGGACGTTGTTAATTCCTGGATAAATTAATTCTTGAACTTGTTTTATTGAATTCTTATATCATTGTCATCATCCTCATGTTTATAAAATGTTGAAAGTCATCTGTGGCATGTAGTGCATAGATGGACTTGGTATGATTATGACCAGGGATTATTCGGTATAATCATGACCGTAATGTTACAAATGATGTGGTAAAAGTCCTCATTGGCCCGTAGTGCATTGATGGACAGTTGTTGGCATGATCATGACCATTAATGAATACACGAATATCCTTGGCCGTAGTGCAGGGGTGATTCGATGATGTGGATTATTTTATTAAGCTGAGTCTCAGCGATCGCAGTGTTGAAAAACCTTTTAAATCATAAAAGATAGTAGAGTTTATTTTCTACTTGACTCTTTTAATGGATTGCTTGTTCCGCTGCAGTTAAACTTGATGTCTATTATATTTTATCAGTTTAACATTGTTGAAGGCTAATGATAATTTATTCTGCATTATCTTAGTCATAATATTTCTTACTGGGCTAGTTGAGCTCACCCTTTCTTTCACTGTTCTCTTCAGGAAATGAGAACGTAGCTGGGACAAGTCGGGGTACGGAGTGATGGTCCGAATGATAGTATTAGTTAGTAGTCCTCACTATTCTATGTAATGGTGTGTTAATAAATGTAATGAGGACTCCTTTTGAGTATGAATACTCTCTAGAAGATAATATTTGTATTCAAACTCACAGTTTATGTTTTGTCGTATTGTACACGACAGTTGTATTATTAAGTTGTATTTGTATTCTGTACTATGTATCTGACGACCCAAGATGGGTGATGTATACCTAATTTTGGGGGCGTCACAGTTGGTATCAAAGCTTAGGGATATGATCCCTGGCTAAGATGTGAGAATAGAACTAGGAGGGGAGAGACGGGGAATTCCTTCGCTAGTATGACATACCTAAGTTTATTTGCATGGTATTTAATTGGTCGGTCATAATATAAGGATAATATATGACATATCAATTAATTTTTATTTTGTGGCAGTATCTGAAAATGGCATCTGAGAATGTTGAGAATAGCAATGGAGCACAGACGACTGTTGATTCACCACATATCAATAATCAGGATAATGTGCATCAGGAAGGTGTCAATCCTCATGCAAACAACAACACTGACCAAATGATGAATGATCAAATGTTCAGAGGCTTTATGCAATTCATGCAACAACAGGTGAAAGCGGCTCCTGTCCACAACGTAGGTGGAAATACTGGAAACTCTCAGGCGGTCACCGCTAAACAGTTTAAGGAGCTGGGACCACCGGAGTTTAAGGGAGAACCCAAACCACTTGTAGCTGAAACATGGATAAAGCAGATCACCAAGATATTTGATGTCTTGGGTTGCTCCGAGGAGCAAAAGGTTCCCTTTGCCGCCTTTATGTTGCGAGGAGAGGCAGATTACTGGTGGGAATCGATAAAGCGTACTCAACCTGCCGCACTGAAGATGTCTTGGGAGAAGTTCCAAGATCTGTTTAACGACAAATACTTTCCCGAGAGTATTCGTCACATGAAGGAGGTGGAGTTCATCAAATTGGAGCAGAATAATATGACCGTGTCGCAGTACGAGGCAAAATTTGCGGAGTTATCCCGGTTTGCGTCCCACCTGGTGAATAATGAAGAAAGAATGACGCGGATGTTTTTAAGAGGTTTGAAGCCGGAGATACGTCAACATCTTGTTTCTCATAAACTATGTTTGTATTCAGATGTTGTAAATAGGGCTCAGTTGGTGGAGCGCGATAACGAGACAACGCAACCAAAAGAGAGCAGCCGGCAAAATGATAATACCAGTGAGAGCAGTCATCGAAGCGGTGACAACAAGCGTGGAGGGAATCAACAGGCCAGAAATGGTAACCACTTCGGTGGTAATCAGGGCCAAAATAATAAGAATGGACATTTCAAGAAGAGGAGATTCAACAATGATGGAAAGACGTCAGCACCAGCACCTGTCGTTAAGGAAGGAGAACGACCACCTATTATATGTTTCAAATGCGGAGGGGAGGGGCACATCAGTCCAAACTGCGCGATGCCGTCCAAAGCATGTTATAATTGTGGAAGAGAAGGTCATTTAGCCCGATTTTGTCGTTTACCGAAGACAAATGCAGCTAGGATGGAGACACCAAAAGCCGTCCCAGAAAAGTCAAAACCGGTTATGCAAGGGAGAGCGTTTGTTGTGAACTCCCAGAGAGCAAGGAACCCGAATGAGGTCATCACGGGTAAGCTTATCATAAACTCTAACGAAGTCTATACTTTATTTGATACCGGTTCAACCCATTCTTTTATTTCTCCTACTTGCGCTCGTCGATTAAATTTGATTCCGGAGAAATTAGACTTTGATTTATCTGTGGAAACTCCGTTGGGAGAAACCTTCATTACCTCCACTGTTTATAAGTCTTGTTTGGTTCAATTTGGTACCCACACATTACCTATCGATCTGATTTCATTAAAAATACTTGCATTTGACGTGATTCTAGGGATTGATTGGTTAACTACTCATTATGCAAAAATTGATTGTTTTCGTAAGGTTGTTAGTTTTCATATTCCTAATCGACCTATTATGCGAATTCAAGCAACCAAACCATTAAAATCAATCGCTGTCATCTCAAGCCATAAAGCTATTCGTTTATTGAAAAACGGATGTCAAGCTTTCTTAGCTCATGTCACAGATCTAAACAAAAATACGTCAGCTTTGAATGATATTTCTGTTGTTAATAAATTTCCTGACGTATTTCCCTGAAGAACTTCTTAGCCTACCCCAGAGCGTAAAATTGAATTTTGTATTGACCCCAGTACAAAACCTATTTCTTAAACCCTCAAATATTTCTTCAACTAAAACGAACGTATTATGCGCCAAAGACGTTGGCTTGAACTGTTGAAAG